>PNEQ01125911.1:22477-74337 GCA_003012365.1 Medauroidea extradentata | reverse complement strand
CAAGCCCTTAACTTTATTACAGACTTTCCACCAGTAAAATTATATGGCATCGCAGTAAAATTGCATCTGCGGGAATCAGAGCTTGGCTCGTTGTGGCGATGCAGCATGTGATGCACACTTCAAGGTTGTCCTTACAGCTATGTGACGTCTGAGCCTCTATCGTCGGAGTCCGTAACTTATATACTACACTCACGGATATAAAGTACACGTTAAGGCGGCCGCATGGCTGGCGCTCGAACTGCGTGCAGCGTGCTCGGAGTTTCGTTTTTTCTCAGAGACCAGTAAACGTTCGTCCACAATGCTTATCTACGATAAGAAAACACACTTCAGAGTACGTGTGAATGTGACTTTTAAGGCACCACGCTCATTGTAAGCATTATTTTACAGCCCTCACATTTGGCTATAATCGGTTTTTCCACGCGGTTGTTTCTCAAGCTATATGTAACGGATTTGTTCGAAATTGAGGTCTACAAGTACATTGGACTTTGCTACAGTGACGCGTTCAATAAAATGATAGGGTCACCGCTTAAAGTCTCACAGTAAAAACGTTACGGCGGGAAGGCTGCGCGCGCGTTTACGACTTTGACCGTAGAGGCGATATCACAATACATGTGCCGGCCGACATCGCTCTTAGCACCTTACCTATTTTCGCCTCACACAAACACATCCTTCACCAGGCGGCCTTAATAGTTAGTGGACCGTAGCTTTTTTCTTACGTTCGAGGCACGTAAACGAGGACGGCTATAAGTAGAATATAACCCGTGCGTCAAGCACCTCATCGCCTCTAGGCGCAGAGTACTAAACTAGCGTGCAGTGTTTACGTAGTAACTGTTTTCCAATTGGACTTCAAGCGATGACCCTGTCATTTTATTTGTGGAAAGTATGTGGTAAAGTCCAATGCAGGTCTCTATGATTTTGTTTTACGATTACGGCTGATATTTTCTCGGCTACAGCTATGTGAAAGTCATTTTTAGCACTTTTGAGGAGCTTAGAAGTCATATTTTTAACTATCGGACTGCATATTTAAAATCATAGGGACTTAATTTGAAGTGTGTTTTCTTTTCGTAGATAAACACATTAGAAACATGTTTAGTAACTATACATGATCAACGACTATACGTATCACGCTACAGCACGTCTCACACGCCAGGCCCACTAACTCTTAAGCTTCTGTACTGTTTGCGTGAGCCAAACACCACGTTTACTAGCGTCTCTCTATCTAAACGCCTTTGGAATTATTTTGACAATAAGCTTGGACTCTAGAAAAGTAATTTACGTACAATCTGACGAACAATTTTTGTTTCAGTAGCGCGAAGCCCAGGCTACATTCTAGTCTTTGGTTTTCACGCACGAGTAGACACGCGAGGACGCCATCTTTGTCCAGTACCTTATAATTTTCTGTGGATGCTAACAGTAGTCGAAACAGCTGCGCGCTCGTGGCTGTTAGAAGAACAAGCGAAGCATGCAACCGAAAATGAAGCAAGAACCGAGCAGGAACCGGAGGCAAGGGAGACTCGTTTATTCCCGATGGCCGTCGAGATTGAAACTCAGGAAATTCCAGGCGTACAAACTGCATCACATTCACACAAAGAGCAAAAACTTGCAGTCACCTCGTAATATTCACGACGGTAACATATTTGACTAGGAAATACTGGATGTAGGGAAAACGGGAAGGGATTTGAGGTGGCGCTTGACGGAAATGTTTTAATGTTTCAAACATTTTTATATTTGTACGAAATATTGTTTGGTTTACAGACATACATTGTGTCCATATTATACTGTAACGAAAAACTTTGGCTTTCATAGTTTTATTTATAATGCCACGTCAAAGTACAAATTTTCATGCAACGGTTTTATGCTGACTGGATAATTAAGACGTAGGTTACAAGATACCTTACATAAAAACGCATCGGTGTTACTGGCCAGAGCTTTGCTGACTCTGCAGGAGAGTCCGCATAATCATTACAGTTGGACACCATTTTCGAGGAGTTTATCTTTGTCGTCTGCTAGGAACGGACGTGTTCTCGGGACCGGAGGTCTGACGGGAACCTCATGCGGTTTAAAATGTAAATTCATGTCGCGAACCATCAGCCTCTGGATGGCAACCGCCTCCCAAAGGCTAGGATTTCTGTGCTGCACTCGATTAGCGAGATATTAGTGAAAACCATAGCGTTGGGTCGGCAGAGAAGCCTACTTTCAAGGACTTGGCAGGGAGATGAGGTATGGACGCCCTGGCCGTAGAGGACCGAAGCTACAAATCTTAAGTACTCCGCCTGTCGAGGCTGTAGCGATAACTTAGTGATAAGTTCCATAGTGTTTTACAGCAGAAGGTAAAGTTAAAATAGACGAAAAAATGTAACTCGAAGTTGCAGTTAACGTTAACATTAATGGTAAAAATAAAGGTAAAAAGTTAAAGGCGAAGTTGAGGTTTAAATTAAATGAGTTGTGAGAATTTAAACCGGGAGAGAGCGCGAGTCTCGGTATGAACACCCACACACACACGAAAGTTTAACTTAGCTTGAAATGGAAGAAAGGATTATAATAATAATTATTTTGTTAAATGAAACTCTTAAACGTTGCCGATTATAATAATCTTTAAATTATCGTTTGTAACGTGTTTTAAATAATTCATTACTTGTACTTTTTCAAACTTTATAATGATCAGTTCGGTCTAAATAATGGTTAACTTATAATTGTCAGAACTTTAAAATGTTAAAATCAATCTTAAATTATAATAACTTTCTTAGTCGTTTTTGTGTCAGATTCCATTCTCTGTCATAAATTTTATAAATTAAAATTTCCTTTAATAAATTTTACTCTTTCCAATCAAGCCACATGTGTTTTAATTTAATTCTAATTAATATCTTTCTGGCCCCAGTTTTATTAAGTTTTCAACCTAGTGTTAAGTTGTCTAACAATTTTTTTTATTTCAGACGCTGTATCAGGAAAACACTCACACTCATAATTGAGTATGCAACCTTTACGATCTCTTTGCGTACCTCTTGCACAATTTATAGAAGCGAGTAGTCTCATGTTCTTTCGTTTTACCCCTGATAGTTATGTTAAGCTACGTTTGCCTCTGAAGTTAGGCCACTTCAGGTTCTTATGTTGGTTCTATTCCATAAATATTCCCGGTCTGACCGGGTCTTGTGTGTGTGTGTGTGTGTGTCTGTGTGTGTATATATATATATATATATATGAAATAGCATGAGGTTGCTTAGGTACATGTATGTTGTAAACATGTTCAAATACAGGATCAAATAGCAACTCTATACTCTATATACAGTTGTATGATTCATAATTTTGTAGCACCTGGTGCTTTAGCTTGTTTGCAAACAGTATGCAACCAAGTTGGGTAAACTCAATCACTTGTCTGTAACGCCTGGCTGGCAACGAAAACACATAAATAACACCAACATGAGATAATAAGGGCTGGGAGAGGGGAAGTTAGCTGTGTGTAGCTGGCCGTGATTGGTGATTCGAGCAAGTTCACAGCAAGGGGGCAGGTTAGACAGGAAGGAACTAGTACCTCCGCTTTTGTGCGGCTCCGGTAATGTAGCCGTTGTACGGTGTGCGTGCTGTCTTGGTTGCTCAGCTCGGATGTCTTCCTTTTGTCGGGCGAGGGCAGTCACAGCGTGCCGTCGTCGGAACCCCCCCGCGGCGAAGACCCAGTCGTTTTACATCTGCTACTGTTCCGCGACGGAGCCCGTGTCGGGTTACTCGGGGCAAGAACCGGGTAGACACGACCTGCTAGTTAGGCCACCCGCAGGGGTAATTACTGTCTTCGCTTTGTGGCGGTAGGGAGTCCAGGGGTAGTACAATACCCCCCTTACACTCCCGTGCGTTCTGTACACCAAGCTACGTCTACAAGTATCTACGTCTAGCTTGTTCTCTGTTGCAGCAACGATGACCTCCCTCAGGTAAGTAGCATACCACCGATTTTTAACCCCCGACGCAAAATAAGGGGGGGGGGGTGTCATAAGTTTAACGTGTGTATCTGTGTGTCTGTCTGTGGCTTCGTAGCTCCCAAAAGGATGAACCGACTTTTTTTTTTTTGTTTGAAAGTGTGACTTGATTGAGAATGTTCTTAGCTATGATTAAGAGACCCCGAAATTTCGCGAACTCAACGACCAGCCAGCTGGACTCCACAGTCCTGTGTACACTCGGTCTTCAGTTATTTGTTCATTGGCTGCTGCTCCAGTGAGTGGCCAGTTGTACGTGTGACAAGGTGCGTGTTTTCATACAGGTCTACTGTTGGTTCGCAGTCCTCACGAAAGAGTTTCAGTAACAGTGAGGCAATCACGAAAGTAATGAACGTGTATAGAAGTTTGAAATCTTAACGTCATCTTAATTGAATTCGTGAAATTTCCGGGTCTCTATATGTGAGTCAAGAAAATCCGTTCAGCCGTTTTAAGATTATCAGCTGTTTTCTAGTTGTTGAAGGCATGTGAGCAAACTTCTGCTGGTCTGATCGACTCGAAGAGGATGCCACAACGATGTAACTCACTCGGTGAGGATGTCACAGCAGTGTAGTAGACACAGCCTTGAATTTCTGTGTAAATGACACTCGGTGCAACTAACACTCGGAGAGTAGCACTCGGTGAGCTTGGCACGTCCCGATAAAACGTAATAATAACAACTAAAGTCATGTTGTACATGAAAGCAATATGGCTCGGATACGTTCACGTGACTAGACGATTTGAGCTGCGAAGTGTTAACTTGCTTACCCTCAAATACCGACTGTTATGTGTCGGACTAATGTAATTATGTAATCCTGTCAAGCAGGGAAAATCTTAACGCAAATATACTTGGTTAATGCTTTGAACAAAGCTGCAAACATGTCTGTGTGTACACACACACACACACACACACACACACACACACACACATATATATATATATATATATATATATATATATATATATATAACTATCATGCTCTCAAATACATGTTGGCCTTACCTTCAAGAATTGTGTGTTGACTTGCTGTAATGACTCAGTTAATACCTGCATTAAAAATGACATATTCTTGGTCAGTTTTAGTTTAAGTAAGAAACAAGCATACGCTATAGGCCTATGTACACTATTATGTAGGTGTGTGTACGTGTATAGTGAAATGAATAGATTTTGGTCAGCGCCTAACATCGAGGTCTTTAGTAGCGTTGGTGAGAGGTGACTTGAGGTGAGTATGGAGTAACGCCAGAATGGTAGGGCGGGATGAAACGGGAGTTCCCTGAGAAATTCCATCGACCAGCGGCATCGTCCAGCACGATTCCCACGTGCGAAAATCCGGGGACATACCCCGCCAGAAATCGAACCAGCATCGCTTTGGTGGGAGGCGAATGGTCTGACCATTCGGCCACCGCTACCCCCGTTGTTAACTCCAAGATAGAAGAGTTGAGCAGGCGACTGTCGTTCGTTAATTCTCATCCGAAAACTAGGCCTTTACTACGAATCGCTTCTACATTTTGATCTTTGCCATCTTTCGTTCCTCTTGTATGGATTAGTTCCCGGTCTATTGGTTTGCAGTCGTCAGAAGTGTGTCAAAAGTAGCAGTCTTCCAATAACAAATGTGGCCGTGAAATACTCGGCCTTGTCGTTCAACCTGACCTGGAATAAATCTGTGAAGCTCACATACCTCTGTTAATATGAGCATCAAACATTTGTTAAAGTATTATTTTTGGGTTTGTCGGTCAACTCTTGAGTTCTTTTCCACCAGGAATTTTCGAAGGTCTCTAGAGGCCTAGGATATCTTAATTTCTGAGGTAATCTCTTTCACACGAAATAAAATAATATATGAAATACTGAAAGCTTATAAAACTTGGCCTGTCGCAAATATTTCGAATGTTTTATCTAGACTGACAACATTAAATATTTTATTTAATCAATGCTAAGCCAGAATACGGTATTTGAGAACCTATATTAAATGAGACAAGTGTGAAAGTAATTTACAGAGGACCTGCTCTTACTATGATTCACGCAGACACAGTCGTTATTCCTTTGGTTACCGCTCCTATCGGAAGCCAGCCATAGGGTCTTTGATTTTTGATTAAACTAATTTTGTAGCATGTTGTTTCAATGTCTTATGTGTAGAGATCTGAAGAGTTCACGTTTTCTTTTGTTCCCAAGCTAGAATTCCAGCAACTGTAAGTTCGTGCCACTTCCGCAATTGATCCGTGACGAATTTGACACTTCCTGGAAGTGTCTTAGCCAACAGTACAGAAGCAACTAAATGCAGGCCCATTTCACTGCGTCATCGAGCAGCCAGTGAGCAGATACTGTCTACTTGAATACACGGATCTTCTTGGAGGCTAGCCTACACGTCAGTGAACACGCGAGTTTTTCCCGTCTCTATACTTATGTGCAGTCCTGCAGCTCTGCTACGTGGCCAGTGATTGGATAAAGGGGCGGGGGAAATGGGAGATCCCCGAGAAAACCCGCCGACCAACGGCATCGTCCGGCACGATTCCCACGTGCGAAAATCCGGGGACCGTCCCCGGCGGGAATCGAACCCGAATAGCCTTGTGTGAGGCAAGAGGTCTGATCCTCGGCCACCGCGGCCCCCAAATAATATTAGTAAAATACCGGGAAAAGTAAGCATTAGAGAGCTTGTTCGTTAATTAGACTCGATTATATTCACTCATATAATTTGTTGAAACTGCACCAAATGAAACCAGCGGAAAACCGCTTGTAATTTGTTAATATTCGCTTATTCCGATTTTAGAATGTGTAGAAAGGAATAACATGGATACAGACGTAAATATTGATGTTTATGTAATGTAGATTACTAACGAGCACTGTTTTAAGGTTATGTGTAGGGATGTGCAAAATTCGCAGCACACTAGGCTGCAAACTTCTGTACATTCTCTCGGTGTGCTCTGTTGGTTCACAATGTCGTGGTCTGCCGCATAGTTCGCTTCTGACCAATAACTGAATGTTACATGGCAGAGTGATCAGTCTCCCCTGCAAGGCATTTACACACGTAACTGATATCACATAGAGGGTCGAGGCCAACGAACTCACAAATTGTACTCAGGTACTTACAGAGCAGTGGAGTCCAGACTGTCACCAATTATATCGTGAATTTTGTATGCTTCTAGTAATAAGTCTTTCCACTCATCTTTCTCCAACCACTCACCACTCATACCTCTCCCTCACCAAATTCCCACCCAAATATTGTGTCACGCTATGTATTTCTAATTCCTACCAATGCAGGAGCATTGAATAAAGGACGCCGTCTACCTGTGCCTTCATACCAAAGTAACAGGATCCAGCGCGCACGCCATGCATTACAAGTAGGGACCGGAAAATTTCGCATTCTTGCTGTTCCACTGAGTAGCAGCTGGTGGTCGTGGCTTGAGTATGCATAGGATAAAGCATTCTACCATGCAGGTAATTGAATCCGCGAAATTTTTCGGCTCCTAATAAGTACAGCAACGGTGTGGCCTACGTTCATGGGCGGGATTTCAACACTTTAATTGAGGGGAAAATAGACACCAATCCTGCCAATAAAAAAGGGGGTAAGGGTGTCCTTCTTCGAAAATATTCGGATTTCAAGGTGCAAACTGGAGATTTTGAAGCAGTTTTCGGCCAAGTTATTGAGAAAGTTACTACAATGTAAGGGATGTTTTTAACCTCCAATAAAAAAAATTGACGCAAAAGTGAACATAGTGTGCAATTATTTTTCTTTCATAAATATTGGGATGGTAAGGGCCACCCATTTGTCTGTTCGAATTCCGCCCATTCCTTTGTTTGTTCCTCTAGATTTGAGGTTTCTTCCCCCAAATATAGCCATGCAGTTTTGCAACATCATGAATAGTGGAAGGCAACCCTGACAGCAAAGTTCCTTTTCATTACGCCTTTAGCTCTCCACGAATTTCTATATCCTTCCCGGTTCGCCATTCTGTCCTAGAAAAAAAAATCAGGGAAAGCCATAAAGCGTATTTCGGCGGCTGAATTGGTAACATGTTACAGGACCAGAGAATTTTCGCAACTCCGGTAGCATGAGTGTATGTAAACGCTCTGGAACAGTTTGCCACCGTTTGCAGTTTTGGCTACCTGCGCAGCGAGGTATGTTACAAGCTTCGTTTACAGGAAGAGGATGTTGTTCGGTTATTTCCGTTGCACAGGCAGAGCTGGATTTTCAGAGCATAAATGTATAAGTAGTCCACGTCATAGATGCTATTTTCACACTACCACATAGGAAAAAACTAATATAAAATACAGCATGTATGATAATTAAGTAACGTTTATACGATACCATACTTGTGTTTTTCTGATGTTAAATGTTTCTTCCAGCAGGAAAATTGTAGTTTCATTTGCTAAAAATTGTTTTCTCTCCACATTGTAGTTAATATATCTTAAATTCTAGTACTATATGTGACTGAAGTACAGATAACAGACTATTTTGAAATCCCTTTCCCTACTCGGGCAATTTCGGTTACGAAGATTCATTTCTGTGCTTGCTCGTAAATGAAAATGTTCCACTGCAATCACTGGTAACCGGCGTATTGTCGATTCAGCCACGAAAAAACGCCTATTTTCGCAGGACCCGCACGACAAACGCAACGACTTACTTCTAAAGACAGCCATGCCTCGAGTAGTTTAACTGTGAGTTGATAAGGTCGGGTCTCTTATCTCCACGCGGACTCGTGACTTTCAGAGAAAACGCTCGTGGGCGCAGGCGTGTTGGCTTAGTCACGTCCCACGCGATCACGCGCATTCTTAACAAGAATGTCGGCGACGTCCGTCAACAAGTCGCTCGAACTAATCTAGTTTTTTTTTACGAGGGAACGGTTAATTCGTGGGCTATCGCTACCCGGAAGACACGAGGCGTGAAGCTCTTTCTGTGTTTATCATTTCCTGTCCTTAAGGGCTCGGTTTCAGCAATCAAATTGAATTTCATTTTTTTAATTCTACGAAGGAAAATGTTAAATATGCGATTATACCTCAAATTCTGTTTACATTTCGCTACAGTACAGACCTTGCGAATAAGCTGTTAACACATAATTACGCCGCAATGTGTGTGGCAAATTTTTTTTTATTCATAATTTGCCCGACTAACTGCGACCTAATTATACATTACTAGCTCTATTGCCATACTTGTATTGTAGCTCAAGGTAAATAGAATTTGCAGTAATGTCGCTGATTTAACATTATTCTCCTCAGAATTCCAAAAAAAAAAAAAAAAAAAAAAAAAAAAAAAAAAAAAAAAAAAAAAAAAAAAAAAAAAAAAAAAAAAAAAAAAAAAAAAAAAAAAAAAAAAAAAAAAAAAAAAAAGCGGAAATAATAAAATTCAATATGGTGATTGAAACATATCCTTAAACTTGCAACCCACGAAGAACTGTCTTGTTATCTTCTTGGATTGTATGTTTAATGTTTTTACAGGTTTCAGCAAACAAATCATAAGCAATGGTTATAGATGATGGTTTATCCCGGGAAAACTTGACTGGTTTTCAATGTATGTTCAGTTTATCAAAAGCTCACTGGCTTTTCCCTGTACATGGAGCTGTTACCTATTTGACTGACCTAATAGGAATCCCGCTATTGTAATATTTTATGCCTGTTACTGGTCTGCTGCCAGCTACGGAGTGTCAGACATGTTTCGCCTAAGCATACATGTTGAGAGGAAGTACAGCGTTTTCAAGGGTATGTGGCACAAAACATTTTCGCGATGTACCACCATCTCTAGCAGTGGCGTGTGTTCATAAACCCATATATTCTCATCAACAAGCTTCATGCTGGAATCACAATAGACGCGACAGACTCGACGCAAGTAAAATAGCCTGCCAGCCAATCAGCGTCGTGGCTTCTGTGACGCCAGCGCGTCCGCCTCGACGGAGATTGGCTGACGAGTTGTTTTATTCGCGTCGCGTCCGTCACGCTATTGTGACTGCAGCACGCTGCGCAGGCACAGGTGGGCTATCACGTGAGCAAGCAGAGCAATAGTTCCGCCTGCAGCAGCGGAGCACCTGTCTGCGCGGAGGGGCGGGGCGAGACAAATATTTGCCCGCGGTCTGGTGTGTGATGTCTATGACTACCGCGTCTAAACCAAGGCCACACAACATACGAGAGACCATATCACTCCTGCGCCAACTGCTGTATATACGCGCTACAGGTGCTCGAAGTTGCAGCGTCACGTATTATTTTCTTATTGCAGTTTCCAATTTAGTGAAATAATATTGTGGACTTGTGCTATGTCATCTAAGAAACACAAGAAAAAAGATAACTAGAGATTATGGTTTACCGCGGGAAATCTTGACTGTTCGTTGTGTTTCAACGTACGTTCAGCTTGACAAAAGATTACTGACCTTCGCTTCCCTGATAGCAAAATAAGCTTCAGTCAAGCTTGCCGTGACAAGTCTGCAAGCTTACAACAAGCTTGTCATGTCAAGCTATAAGATAACTAGTCTCCACACGACATGCCTGCAGCAAGCTTGCGAGGAAAGCTTGATTCAAGGTGTAAATGACACTCGGTGATACTGACACAAGGTAAAAACGTTTACAATTTTAAAATAATTTTCTTCGAAACTTGTCACGATTGAAAAATTGGGGGTGGGGGTGGGTTTATAACATCTATCTTCCCCCTCCCTTTGGCTACGCCACTGGTGACGGTACGGAGCGCAGATCGGTGTGCGGAACGATATGGTACATAGTTCGGCCTCCATCTAGGCGCTAATGTGAGTCGCTTGACGGCAGCGTCGCGCACAGAGGAGAAGTTTACCTACAAGGGAGGAGGGGGAATGCCGTCACGGCGTTGTGCGTGGCGTCTGCGTGCAAGACGCGTGGCTCCCATACCACGCCGCACGCAAGACCGAGGACGTCTTGAAGGTGTCTTCTGTAGGAGAGGGGAGGGGGGCGTCAAGGTCGCGGCACTCTCTTAGGAAGGGGACAAGTGGCTGATTTGTTACTATTTGTTTTGTTGCATCACTAAG
Source organism: Medauroidea extradentata (assembly GCA_003012365.1). Taxonomy (NCBI): domain Eukaryota; kingdom Metazoa; phylum Arthropoda; class Insecta; order Phasmatodea; family Phasmatidae; genus Medauroidea; species Medauroidea extradentata. The sequence continues at coordinate 63,403 of PNEQ01125911.1, read as the reverse complement.
ATTTTATTTTCCGTGCATACAGGTGCGAAGATATTACACAAATAATATAACTGCATAATATAAAGTTATACATCTACGTATGATGGTAAAATTTAACAATCTTATCTTCAGAGTTAAGTGTCCATTGGTTCGACTATGCCTTCATTAATATGAAACAAGGAATGCAAATAAATGGCCTAAGAGACAGACACGACACATACACTTACGTATGTGATTTATTGTTTATGGCGCGGGAAGATGCCAACTTTTCTGGCTGAGGGGGAGGGTGGTTTGACTACGAAAAAAAAAATACCTTCAGCCTTGTGAATTGACACTTTGACTTTGGATGTGATCGCCCACGTCGTTATTACTGCAGACAAACAAATAACCAATGTCATTCTAATCATTCTATAAATGTAAATGTGAATGAAGGGGTTTGGAAGAGGGGGGGGGGCGGCGGCAAGAAACATAGTTGGCTCCGGCCTTGTTTACTTAAGGAGTCCTTTAATAAGTCGTTACTTGAAAAAATAAAAAATAAATTTTTGTCCCCCCATCCCATTTTCTAGATAGTCAGATCTATTTATTACTAAACCACACCCAGAATGGAATTATTTATTTATCCTTTCTTTTATTTATTTTCAAAAATGTTGCTTTTCAATATCCAGTATATAACTTTAACTTACTGTTTACAAGGAATCATCTCTGCAAAACTTGTAACATAATTTCGTGTACATTCTTGATATAAAATTAGTATTTTTGAAAGTATTAATAATAGTATAGGTGTTGAAGTTTTTCTCGGTAGTATTTTGGATAGTGATAACTGTGCAGTTACTCGCGTCAGAAGTATGTAACAGACAAAACCACTTTCATACAGTGTAATGGTTTGTCAACATCGTTCGTATCGCGACGGCACGTCCTTGGAAGGTGCGAAGGCGGGAGAGGGGGAATAATCAACCATTTTGAGATTTTCGACGTTGCTGATAATCCTCAGACGTCTCGACACGGCCGCGACGAAAGTTTCCATTACCTTGAACTGTGTTCCATTTTTTTTATTCCACGAGTGTCGCACCTACCAAGCGAATGTACCTTGTAGAGTAATTTCAACGTTACAATGGCTAAAGGGAGCCATTTATTGCGGGAAATTTTGAATATTTGATAGACAGTATATTTTGTTCCAGCCCTTTATCGTCTAATAATTGACACGACCTGATATTCTGTAGCACCGATAAATATTGTTTGCTATTCCTCTCAAAACAACTGAACCGTATAAAATAATAGTCTTCCAAACGTATAACAAGAGCAATATGATACAGGATTTTGCAGAGTTTTTTAGCACCAAAGATTTTCAGTGAGTGGAAGTTTGCACGTGACAAGGTAGCTCCGTAGTCAGTGAGTGTTCTCATGCAGGACTGCTATTGGTTCACAGACCTCTAGAAGGAGCAGTAACAGCGACGCAATCTCGAAAGTAATGAACGTATACAGAAGTTTGAAATCTAACGTCTTCTTAAATTAATTCATGTAATTTCCGGGGGTTTGTTTATTGTATGTTTTCCGTCTTGTATTTTTCTTTCCATTTGGACTTTATGTCTCGACGACTGTGAGTTCATTAGAGATGATAACACACACTTCTTAAGCCCTAGATAGGCTGCGTTTGTGTGTGTGAGTAAGGAGCGGTAAGGTTGTCGCTAACCGACGTATGTAATGCATTATCGCCTCTACAAGCAAGTCACTCAGCTGGCGTGCAGTGCTTTACTAATATACTTTTTCTTGCGGAACTTTAAGCGGTGACCACATTATTATATTTTTAGGCAGCGTAGTTCAAAGTCTAACGTTTATTTATACAGTCGTGTTTTTTAACCTGATTGTTATTTTTCTAAATACGGCAGTCTGGAAACCTCATTTTTTTGCCATTTCGAGGGGCTCGAAAATTATGTTTCTTATAAACGTGTCGAATTATTAAAACTATAGCGACATTGACTGAGGTGTGTGTTCTTTTCGTAGATCTAAACATATAATAGGCGGTGAATAGTTTGGCCAAAAAGAGAATAGTCGTAACTCGCTGCAACACTTTTGAAGGGCAGGTAGGGAGACCACTTAAGAGGTAGTAGGACATGGCTCATGAGCCGTGCTGTATCGTGGTACGAAAAGTATTTTTCACGTATAGTTATTACACCTGTTTACAACGTGCTTATCTACGAAAATAAGACACTTCAAACTGTCTTATCTGTATCGTTTTAAAAATACCGTCCGCTTATTAGCTAAATATATAAATACCAGCTCTCAAAAGTGGTTAAAAATATTTTTTCGTAGAAAATACCAGCCGTAATCGTTAACCAAAATGATAAAGAGTCCTGTTTTCAACTTTAACACATACTTTCCACAAATAAAATAATAGGGTCACTGCTTAAAGTCCCATTGTAAAACACCTATGTAAACGCTGCACGCTAGGATAGTACAGGGCCGTGCGCAAGGGGAGGGTTTTGTAGCAAAAATAAAAATTTTCTTTTAAAAGTAATTAGTATTTTAAAGAATGTAAAATGAAATTCGAGATTATTGAATGATTTCATGCGAAATATATGTACAAGGCATAACAATCACTTAAGCCAGTGAGAAAAGAGATGGTATAAAATTTTGTCATCACTGGAAAACCCCTCCCATTTTCAAATCCTGTGCAAGGGCCTGTATAGTACTCTGCGCGTAGAGGCGAAACGGTGTTTGAGGGCTTGTTCCTGAGATTTTTTATCTTACTGGTGATAATAACGAAAGTATTTTTTTTAAACCAAAAGCTTTGAAAAAATTTGAGTCAATGTGCAGTCACATGATGCACAATACTGTGGATGCGTTTTTCAAAATTAATTCACCATTCGTCAGCAAAAAAATATTTTGCTTAATTTTTGCTTATTTACACGAAAAAGGCGTGTTATTTTGGCTGAAGAAATCTAAAAAAAAAAACCGTTCAGTACATTTCTACAAAAAAATTCAGCTACTAACTATAACATATAAGTAGAGACACTGGAATATCGCGGGAAAAGGTGACTACTTGCTAGGCTCCAATATGCTGTATATAACACTGAATGGTTTGTATCTATATTGGCTATCGTTTACTTGAAGCATTGTTTCTCTCTACAACAGGCCCAGTTAGAACTGTACAGCTTGAACACACAGCGGGTGTAATTCGCCAGAAAACTGTTCACACGTATCACGGTTAAAATACTACAGTTTATTGGAGATTATACTAAACATTTTCGCGATTTTCCTGTGTCTCTACATATAAGCGTCAAAACTGTGGAGCGAAATTTTGATATGAATATTAGCTAGCAATAAAAAAATATTTTCGAAATCACTGCAAATTTCGGCAACAAGACCTTAACTCACGTATTGTAGTCGACTTATCGCCTTCCCCGTTTCCGTGCCTCAAAAGAAAAAAAACTATATGGTCCAAATAACTCTTAACACAAGAACAGGAACTCGTAAAATAACTGACGTGGCCTTTGTTATGTAACCATCCCAACGTTTTCCTGCAATGATTTCGGCAAACGTTGAAAAATCGGAATCAGGTTGTTCGGAATTAAAAAAAGAACACCCGTTTTTTCCTCATTTCGAGTCCAACGTGGTACTATCGCATCGTCTCGCTCGGTGAGTTGTTTCTGAAATCTTTGACGATTGTTTGTTGGCGCAATGCACGAGCTTTCGAACTATTAAGTAATATTTCTTACGTAATAATATTTAATATTTTAGTAGTTCCTAACTTACTAAATATATTATTAGTGTTAGTTGTTGGCGATATAATCACGTTCGTATTTTTAATCATAGATACATAAAAGGTTTCTGAGTATGTTGTATATTGTATCATTATGTTGGTGTTGATTAAAGTACATTTATGATAAAAATAATTACGTTTGTTTTTTAAATATACAGTAGTTTTAAGGTATTTCTAAAGTAAGCAATAGGCCATAAAAATGTCATGTCAAAATATTAGCTGTTCGGCAACTCTCGAGTGGTAGTTTCTTGCGCCTTGATAGTGTGTACACATAGGTACGGAAATTTTTGGTGTAAAGATTTTTGCCCCACTTTGTTTCAGTGCCTAACATGCACACCTGCAGTTCAACTTCATGGCTATTTGCAAAGTATTTTTATGCAGAGTTTTTATTTATTAGACTGTGCCAATCAGTACATGGATAACTGCCACACATCACGTCTGTGATTTGCGGGTTAACCCTCCACACGCTGGGTGTTACGGCATCCAATCACTGACCACAAAGCCGAGATGTAGGTGCGCACGTAAGGCACTGAAACAAAGTCCTGCAAATATCGTTTCACCAAAATTTCATGTCTCTATTTATACACGTGTTGAGTAGATACACATAATATGAAGGAAGTAAAAATTCAGATATTCAAGAACTGTTCGGATAGCCGATAGTTAGCTACAATCTGCACCTGACGTAAACTCAAGGACAAAGAAGCAGTTCACAGCTGTTCGCCAAATACGCTCACGCGATATTTTCGGTCCGAAGGTCAAGTTTCACCTTTGCAGCTGAAGTCTCTTTCCTCTTCAGAAATTAATGACTACTGTTCGGGTTATCTGTGCTGCCGCACCTGAAGATTTTATAAATGGCGGCTCTCAGTACGTTACGCATCTGTGGTTGATTTGTGCTCATCGCTTAAATCCACGATGGCCGTTTACTGAAACCGGCTTCGTGTCAAACTGCTTTGCGTGCATTTGTATTTGGGCACTATCTAAAGTCTTTGGACAGCAAAATAGTCCTTCCTTAGGATATTTACGCCGCGCACAATGTGTCTTCTCCGTGTTAGGTTTGCGGACTCTGAGTGGAGAAGCGATTGAGTATGTGGTGAAGAAGTCAAATCACTTGGCCCAGCGGTTAGAGATCCTGGTTGGCGAGTCAAGGGTTAGGGGTTCGATTTCCGGGAAGGTAAACTTATATTAACCTCATCGAGTTCAGGACTCGGTGTTTGTGTTCGTTTAGAACGGTCTCTGCAATTTGCCGCATTACATTTATCACAAAAATAAAGTTTGGTCTCGTGAATTTACTTTGTGGTAAAAGGGTAAAATTCTTGGCACAGTGGCGAGGTGTTTAAGCCTCGACGTTGTGGCAGACATTTTATTAATAAATAAAAAAATGTAAAACACTCGATTCTTAATCGGAAGGACCCAGGTTCAATCAACGTCTCCGGCCATCTTAATCACTTTTTTTTTTTTTTTTTTTTTTTTTTTTTTTTTTTTTTTTTTTTTTTTTTTTTTTTTTTTTTTAAGTTTTCCGAAATTACTCCAAGCATATGCAGGAATGGTTCCTTAATATAAGCCCTGGCTGAATCCTACTACTCCTCCCTCCCCGTATAGGCTACCTTTATCAAGGTCCTGTTCGAGGTCATGTAAATATGTCCAAATAAAAAAATAAGGTAATGCCTACCAAGCTTGCAGTAACGGAGTTTAAATCAGTGTTAAAATAATTACATCTCAAGTATTTAATTTCAAAGATAACTCTTTAAAACACATTCTAAGTGTCATTCCTTGAAGATCGCTTCCAACGTTGACAAACATTATCGATTATAATGTTTAACACTTCATATTAAAACTGCAATCTTTGATTCATATTTTACAAAATGATAGTACCGAGACAAATGCAGTAGTAAAACACAAACCAAAAGAGAAAAGAGGACACAGAAGACTATGGAATATAGAAATAGGTGAGGCAGAAACAGGAAAGGTCATAATCTGTAAGGCTGATAAAGGAAGGCGACTTATATTTCAGACAGATGTTAGTAGGTTATGCTAGGGTACAGAGTAGAATTCACTTGGTTGTTAGTTAAAACGTTAAGCCAAAAATAATCGTAATATTTTGTGTGAGATATTGAAGGAAGGACATTCATAAATGCATTCTCGTCTCACGATGTCGTAACTAGTACGTATGTAGAACCTAATTACAGGTTAGATTAGATTTTCTTGCAAGGAGAGGCTGCGGTGATCGGAGGGTCAAACTTCTTTCCTTCCATTAAGGCGATCCGGGTTCGATTACCGTCGAGGTCACTACCCGTATTTTCGCATGTCGGAATCGTGCCGGACGATGCCTCGCTGGCCGGCAGGTTTTCTCGAGGATCTGCCGTTTCCCCGGCCCATTCATTCCAGCGCTGCTCCGTACATCTTGGCACCCCTCACCAGCGCTAAAGACATCAATGTTAAGTACTGGCTAAAATTTCTTGACTTCAGTTTACTACTTGCGAGGAAATATTTTCTCACCTAAATTCACTGGTGTTGGTAAGACAGCTACATTAATTAACTTCGAGATTGCTTCCGTACTTATGACGTCAACAAGTATACACTAGTATTGTCCGAATTCTCAGTCGAATACACATATGTTCTATACTTGACAGGTACACGAAGTTACTGACATGTTAAGTTCTTCAGCAAGCCAGCTTCAACAGCTATATAGGTTATAACTGCCGTAGATGTTTAGGTAGGTTATGTTGTACTCCAGATAAAATATAGTATGTGTTTCGAGATGTCTTTCAGGTGTATGTAAATAAATTTTACTCCGTTAATATTTATATTTCTGACTATAGTTATTTGCTGAAAAAAAAATCATTTCGCAGCAATTAACATCATTATTTTAGTGTGTTAATGTACAAGTTGAGCACTGTAAAAATTTTAGAGGATTTTTAAAAAACACAATTCCGTAAAAATTTTCTTACTAGATCATACTTCCACTTTGAATTGTTAATTATATTAGTTCCTTTTTTTTTTTTTTTGTTTTGTCACGAGAGCTGGCATGGACAGATGGTGACCAGACCGAATAATTTGGACAAGTACATTCTAGGAGCTGTAGGCTTATGTGTGTCCTTAGCGAGTATGTACTAACTATTCGGATACAGCATAAGCTAGGCAAGAAAAAAATGGAAAAACATACAGCCAAAATAAAGTAAAGGACTCAATGAAATGAAATTATTTACGTTGAAATTAGGTATCACGTGTTACAGATAAAATTAATAAAAACATAAGGAATATAGTTGTGTTAAAAAAAAAACCATATTTAGATTTATATCGGAAATCAGCGATATATTTGGAACAGTAAGAATACATTTTATTCTATCAGATTTTCTATAATTTTTTTATTAAATACTTTTTCTGTTGCGGTGTATGTCGGCGTAACAAGTGCACATCTCCTTCTTCGAAGCGATGCGTTGCCATGGCGAGGTGTAGAGTTGACAGTAGCGTGACCCTGTTCTTTCAACGCCCGTTGTTACTTAATGAAATCCGAGAGAGTCTCGTTATATACCTACTCGGCGTGCTCTGTCGTGCTTCTGTAGTTTTAGTGAGACATGTACTTGCCATATGAAACTGTTAAAAGGGGCATTGCTAATGTGACGGTTTTAATGATCTCTTGAATGCCTTAACCTCTTTAGAGGTGAATGGTAGGGTGAGAGTTTGCACCCGACGGGCTACCGTCGTCTTGGTAGGCGTGACCATGAAACGATGAGATAGACCACGCAGAAGAATGCGGTAGTGTTGATAAATGAGATGCCTGACTTTCTGGGCGTCCTTCACGGTTTCCACACACGGAAGTCCGGACTGCCGCGTCACACGTCACGCGTGTCGAGAACACTCTTTCAGAATCTACCAGCGCAATCGAAAAATTTTTTCTTCGACTGATGTTTCTGAAAACAATTTAAGCCCTTTGTCCACCAAACAGTCAAGGAGTTTTAATGGGAAATAAATCGCACCCCCAATAATTTACCAACATACAAAAATTAAAAATCAACATTTTTATTTATGTATATGAAGAAATACATAATAGTTTTCTCTAACTAATGCAGTACCAACATACAGGCATTACAAAAATTATGATATATGTATTATATTGAACATTTTTGCCAAGTAACAGTAATACTTACTGCAATACTAGCATTTTTAGTATTTATGTTGCATGAGAATAAACAACATATGTCTAGAGATGATGGTATATCGCGAAAACGTTTTTTGCCAACATAGCCTTGAAAACACTGACACAACGTATATGTCTATAGACCAATAACGTGCATCAAATATTAAAATAGCGGTATTCTTATTGGCTTAGTCAAATAAGGCAGTAGCTTCACGTACAAGGAAAAGCCAGTAATATTTTGATAAGCTGAACGTACGATGAAGCCTAGCAAATAGTCAAGTTTTCCCGCGATAAACCATCATCTCTACATATGTCATGTTTCAGTGCAATACCACCACACTTTGTGTTGACACTACACTGTCATCACCTAAAATTTGAAAGTATGTATATTTACGAATGCATTTATCACAAAATTACATATTTTGAAATATGTTGGTATTCCATTGGAAGTGCGAAGTATTGATTATATAGTGAATAATTACGTTGTTTCTATTTAAAATATTTTTTTTCAAACATGAAGTTTCTGTATAAAATATTTTCAAGGAATTGTGACATAAATCACATAATTAGAGACATGAAAATATTGCGTTAATATTTAGCGACCGGACAGAAATATCTGGCATGTACACACCCGTATAATCTCCGTGATGTTGATGGCTACGTAACTTCGTACGTTTGTGTGCCAGCGTTACAAAATAGTGACTGTTTCACAGTTGAACTTGCATGATTCGTTGAAAAGGTACTTCATTGCGCGCCATGCATACCGACCACGGCTTGACACTGCCTATGCTCTCCAGCAAGAGAAAGTGACCCCTTCATGTCGCCGAGCGCTAGTATAATTTGGTGGAAGATAAGTCTTGTTTACACATCGCGTTTTAACATTTTTGCAATTATTTACATAAAATAATGTTAATAAGGTAAGCTGATATAGTATACACACGTCCCATGTCCATAAATGCATTGGCATGTGTGGAACTGTTTATAAAAGTAGTCTGAAGGAATATATTGTGTATTATTGTTTTAGTGAACACATTCGAACAAAAACTATATTTTGTGCCCTACAAAATTTGAAAAATGTTGCAATGTGCTTCTACATGTAAAATATTGAAAAATTAAATTTTATCGTTGTAAAAAATGTGTTCCAATAAAAAATTACGATCCCATTTTTTCTTCGATATAATACTCGCAATTCCGGTAACAACTTCACATTTTAAGCTAAGCCAAATACAAAAACAAGACAAATCTTCCACCAAATTACTACTAGCGCTCGGCGACAAGAAGGAGTCACATTTTATTCCTCAGTGTCAAGACCTCTACCTTCATAGACCGTGATACCGACGAACAACATAACGCATTCAGATGAGCGCACAATAACTTGAAATCTAGCCTGTTGTCATATTTAGGGACTGGAAAATTTCGCAACCTCAAACCTCGACTATTTGTCTACTAACTGCTACTGAATGGAACAACGGACAATGAACGAACAGACGAGGCTTGAGTGTACATAGTATAATAGATTCTAGCCTACAGGTCATTGAATTCGCGAAATTTTCCAGTCCCTAGACTCATATAATTTGCATGTCCTCAGACATTATTTGCAAATACAGTGTTGTATTGAACATTAAGGGATATTTTATTGCATGAGAATTTACGGTTAAGTCATTGCTAGAGAAAGTAGAAATTAGCATTAATTTATTGTTTCACCGCATCTTGCAAAATACTGTATAGAGCGGCCTGCTCCTTGAACAATTGGAGAAAAGATATGTCGTTTATAAGCTATTTTTTAATCTAGAAACTTTCGAGGTAATTTGTGCTTCTTGAAAACTGACGTTAATAAGACCTTAGATATTGTTTTTTTCGTACATTCATGACGTGTAAACTGAAATAATAAAATGTTCGGGAATTGTAACTATAATTGTAAATATAGAATGTAAATGGTGAAAACGTGGAAGGTTATGGACTAACTTGACTGATACGTTTGCCAGGAAAAAATCTTCCTGGATTTTTTTTTTGTTTTGTTTTATGAAGTGAAGATGATTTGGTCAGCACTTAACATCTAGGTCTTAAGAGTTAGTGAAAGGTGACATGATGTACAGAGCAGAGCAAGAACGAAGGAGCGGAGGAAACAAGAGATCCCCGAGAAAATCGTCAGGCACGATTCTCACATGCAAAAACTCGGGGGCCAACCTAACAGGGAATCGAACAAGTGCTCTTGCCACTGCGGTCTCTTTGTTATATTGTATTATAGTCCTAATTAATCTAGCGAAAATTAAATATCTTGCTTTTTATTTATCAGCTGTGGCGGCTGTGGCAATCGCCACATGACAGGCATTATTTGATAAAAAGTTTAGTTGTTGAAGCAAGGCATTTATTGTGACGAATATATCACCTCTTGTTGCAGATAACCACGTGTAGGTCACGCTCGTTTCACGTGAATAGTCTCGCATTCCAGGAGGTTTTTAACGTCGGTGTGAAGAGACGGGCGGCGGTTGCGTCAACGCTGTCGTGAGGAAGGCGGGCGATAAAAAGTAGGCAATGTTTAATCTTCGCCAAGTGCAACAGGTGATAAGAGACAGCAACTCTGTCACTTCTCGAGCCAGTTTTATCTGGTTCCACGACGCCTCTGCGCCGTGTCGTCTCTCCTTGCGACACTGAAATATGCGTTATATTTAGGTACCGTGGCGGATGACTGTTCAGAGGGCGTGGTGCATAATTCAACGCTAAAAGCATTAAACTATAACTGTAGGTTTCTTGAAGCCAATTTGCGAAAATTTAACAATAGCAATCCTAGACAATAGTTTTAGCCAACGTTTTAAACAAATTTGTTTCCAGTGTTACGAACTTCTGAGGCACAATCTCTGACGCCGGAACCTCGTGCATTTAACTGCGGCGCAAGAGATCACGCGTAACAAATGAGTAATTCTGGATAATTATTTACGCATAAAGTTGGGAAATACCAGCATCTAGGGTAGTCTTTGTATTTTATCCATATTGGCTTCGAAAAAAGCGCTGAAATCAATTGAGGTTTTCAGCGTTTATTTATCTACCACGCACTCTTCAGTTAGACCACTCGCCTCCCACCAGGGTGATCCGTGTTCGTTCCCCGGCGGGGTCGGTCATCGGATTTCCGCAAGTGAGAAACCTGCCGATCGATGTTGCTGGCCGGCGAATTTTTTCGGGGGTCTCCCGTTTCCTCCCGCCCTTTCATTCCGGCGGTTCTTATTCAGGGTACGCAGTTGCCTACGGGAACCTAGTGATAAATCTGCATTCTGGGTACGATACTTTGACCCTCTGATATCAATACGACATTTATTTATTATTGCCAGGAACTGTTGATTTTCTGCGAGAAGAGTTTTGCCCCACTTTGTTTCAGTGCTTTATGTGCACACCTGCAGCTGTGCTTCACGGTCAATGACTGCGGATGTTTTAACTTCACTAGTCGTGGAGTTCTACCCATAAATCACAGACGTGTACTGTGATTGCCTCAGTGAAATGAGAGTACAGTAGTCTGTTCATAAAGGCACACTGCCCAGTAGCCACGAAGCAGAACTGCAGGTCATGCAAGTACAGCACTGAAACAAAGTGGGACAAAACTTTTTTTTCGCGTAAATTAGCAGTAGCTAACTATTGCCTGATATTTAGATATGACGGTAAAATGTACACCCGTCAAGAAAAATTCTTGGACCATCATAATCTTGAAAATTTGGTAGTTTTTTTTTTTTTTTTGCAATTTATATTATTGGACGAAACTGTCCAAACGACATACTTGTCTACAGGTCAACCACGGTTGTCGAATATTACGCTTCCGTCAAATGTGAATACTTTGACTGCAGTGGTAACATTGGCCGACTCACAATATTTAATTTGGTGAAGAAGTAGCAAACTTTACCTGGATTAATCAAACTTTAAGTACTTAACTTTACGAAATTAATTCTTTACTAAATAGTCCCACGTCGGTCCATATTACCCCTGCAGTCAAGTAAACTCACTTGACATTGACGGTAGCAGAATAAATTGTCATTCTTTCTGTCAGGCATGGTAACAATTTCCCGTACAGGTGGAAGAAGTAGCATGAACAAAGCTTCCGACATGCTGAACGTATGTTGAAATTTTCTCGCCATAAATCACTATTCATACTGATATTATGGCACCACTGTTTTGAGGAGAAAATATTTTTGAGCGATTTCGTTTCGATGCTTTATGTTCACCATCTGCATCTCTCATGCTTCATGATCAGTGATTGGATATTTTAACTCTCGTAGCCTCAGGGTTCTGCTAGAAACCCACACACACATATGATGTCACAATAAACGTATTCTAGTTGGTGCAGTTTGATGAGTGACATGTCTAAACTATGACACGCGTTGAATAACCGTAAAGCAGAGCTGCCGACGTGCACGTACACTGTAAAAAATTACTGTAAATTCAGAGGAATATTCACATAAAATTACTGTAATTATACGGAAGTTACTTCCGTAATTTTTTGTTTACGGAGGTTTGTCCGTAATGCAAGTTTGACAGTAAATTTTTTTATAAATTAATGGAAATATGGTTTAACAATATTAAAGCGTATTTTATTGTGTTTCTTAAAAGAAGGCTGGTATTAATGATCACTGTGCCTCCTAGAGTTAATGTGCGTGTACACTGGCGCGAAATGAAGCCAAAACAAGACAAACAAGCGCTGCATGCTGGTTGTCCACACTTTGCCGCGAAGAGAAGAGGTGCGGAGCGACGAGAAATAAAGTCAAGAATTCATATCGCGCATGGGCAAACCCGAACAGCCCAGTGAGTGACTGAAGTGTTCCGAGGAGGCCACACACATCTTATATTATCCTCACTTCACTTATCCTGCAGTGGGCGGCCATGCCTCATAATGGTACTGATGAAGTTCTGTAAAATCAGGCGAAAGTTCTCTCTTACAAAGTTGGTCTCTTACCCCTGCATGAAACTCGCAACTCGCTTACTAGTTATCTTGTCACTGTGGTACAGTAGTTAGTGTGTCTGCCAGAAATCATAAGGTCGTGGGTTTGAACCCTGGCAAATTCTAGAAATGTATTACGTTACTAAATGGTACGTCAAGATCTCGAGAAAACAAAGCAAATAAGAGTACTAAAATTTTCTGGAAAACGGAGTGCTAGTAATTTAAAGAAATTAAATGTTTCTGAGGAAAACTGACTGTCCGTAATTTTACGGAGGACTTCGTTTCCAAGCAAAAAAGTGTCCGTTATTTTACGAAAATGTTTGGATAATTTTTTGCCTGTACTTTTCCGTAATTTCACGAATTTTTTTTTCTAACAGTGTAAGGAGCTGATGTAAAATGGTGTACAGTTCTCTTCGCGACAAACATGTGGTTCTACAGTGATATACCACACTGCAAATAAAGCGGTTCGCTTGTTTGTTTCACAACAGGCCGTAAAAATGGTACTGATGTGTCTTTCAATTTCTGCACGTCACGTTTTTATCTCTCTCTTTCTGAGGCGAACATGAACACGTGTCGAAACGTCGGGAAGTAAAGAGGATGATAAATGGTTCGCGTTGAAGCGCACTGACATCTAGAAACCGTGCGTGACATTTTCCATTTGTAGACATTTTTTAGCTATCGCAGTCTTCACGTAGCGACATGACAAAGTCAAATTGTGCAATTTGCGGGAACATAGGAATCCGAATAACAAAAACCAAGTGACATACTCAAATGAAATAATTGAACTGAAATGAGATATTATGGGTCATATACTAAAAGATTTGAAAATAATGAAATTCCATCGTACTTTTTTTAAATTAAATATTTTTATGAATTTACATTATTTATGGCAATATTAAAAAAAGACTAATGACATTGTTGCTTGTTTTGAAATATTTTAGCATATGACCAATAATATCTCATTTAGTTGTAAATTATTTAATTCCAGTAAGTCATTTGGTATTTTGTTATTCGTGTGTTCCCGTAACTTGCATATTCTGGCTTTGACTTGCCGCTCTGGGAAAACTTCGAGAGCTAAAAAAATTTTACAATTGAAAAACATAGTTGCAAGTAATGTGCATAAAATGAACACTTTGTCAAGAAAATATAAAATCTTTTCGCAACAAAATCGTTGCTCTGCTAATGAATCACCGTTGCAAAAATGATTACGCGTTAAGGGCTTGTTCCAGAGTTTTTTTTAGACTGGTCCAATAACTCAAATGTTTTTTAACCAAAAGTTTTGAAAAAATTTGAGTCAATGTGCAATCACACGATACACAATACTGTGGGCGCGTTTTTTTAAAATTATGTACCATTCGCCAGCAAAAAATTAATTTCAACGTGGTACTTTGGGCAATGAAATCTAAAAAAACCGTCAGTATAATTCTACAAAAAAATTCGGCTACAAATTATAACATATAAGTGTCAAAACTGTGCAGCGAAATTTTGATATGAGTATTAGGTAGCAATAAAACAATGTAGCTCTGTTTTAACTTCTCCATGTTGATTTCATACAACCAGAACATTACGACTAAAATTTTTAGCGTTAATCTCTGCCCCGTCTGTTCAGAACGAATGATGTTACTGAGTGTCAAGTTATTTCTTCATGCGCGTTTGAAACAGATGATTTACAGGAGCCAAAGAGAGAATCATTTAATTGGCTGTAATGTTTTGCTTTCGCCATAATGTCTTTATTGCACTTTTACACAAAAATCACCTTGTGCGCTTATAAATACTTCGCTCGCGTGGCTGTCAGTTCCCCCCCCCCCCCCATCATGAGTAGGGCAAAAGTTCAATCTAAGTAAATTCTGATTCTGTGGGTGAGCGAAGAGTGGAAGAGGGAAACAGATGTTGTGAACCCCCAGCCCCCCTTACCACTGGTGACAAGTTTTATCTTCAACTAAAATATTAAATCTTTGTATGATAAATCGAATTTATTTTACAATTAACATTTTAAATCTAAAGTGTTTAAATGATATAAAAAAATATCTTCGTTTGTAAAAGCCAGATTAATTTTGGCTCCCTAGTTTATCAAACTTGTGTTTACATCCTCCCCCCCCCTTTTTTTATGCAATTTCGGACTATGTCGCTGTCCAGATTACCTAAGCAAAATAATGTATATATATAATTTCAATATGAATTGTTTTCAAGAACTAAATTAATAAGAATAAACACAATTGGAAAGAGAAATAATTTTTAATAAAAACTACTTGGCACTTCAAATTTCATATACTAAATAATATTACTACTACTAATAATAATACTAAAAGTGATAAATTACGGCAATTTTTTTTTAAATTTTCTTAAGTTTTTTTGGAACAAAAAATGTTTGCAAGTAAATGGTGAAAATTTTGTTAAGTGCCATTTATAACCGTTTTAGAAACATTTAGAAAGACCAAAAAAAATTTCACTCGATTTCTTGGGTACCCCGTTTTACTCCTAACCATCAATACACACATATTTTTTGTCAGAAAACTTCTCAGGTACACGCACAACATAGCACGAAAGTTTCATCGCGATTGGATGAATGTTACATGAACGCATACGTTACAAACAGACAGACATTCATCTTTATATAGATTTATCCTATGTTTCGGAGGTCGTTGCCAGATCCTCACGCACAAGCACATGTAGTGTTTTGCTTAGTAAAATATTTCTAAGCCAACAATTTTCCTATAAACGAATGACGTTTATGAAATACAATGTTTTTCCTTGTCCTCGATTGAAAAAAATGGGCACCGGACACTAAATCACTGAAATTAAAATTAACAAATGACTGTCAATATCCCTTGAATTAGCGGTTTTCCTATTATCATTTATAAAAAACAATTGAGAGATTTGGTGCAAATGCCAGATAAGTTCAATTTTAATTAAAATATTTATTTTATTATTTTTCCCCTATTCATATGCTTATGTAACATGAATAAATCATACAGAAGTCATTTAGAACAATTTAATTTTAATAATTTTCAAACACACATTTTTCCCATCGATATCAAACTTTGTTTTTCCATTTACTCAAAAAGTACTTTTCTGGACTTAACTGGTTCTTGCAGCAAACTCCTCAATTTCCAGAGGGCACATAGGTTTTCTTTGGGAAATGGTATACAGATTTTATTATAACGCAATAAATTACTGTGTATCATTAATATATTTGAGCACAAGTACATTTCAGCAGTGAGTAACGACCGGAAAAATTCGCGCGTACTCTGACCTGTAGATTAGTCTCCACGAATGTCTGTTTACTGCAGCAGACAACAAATTCTCATTGGCTGCTCGCCGACAAAGTGCTACCACATGAGTGGGCCTTTATTTTGTTGCTTTTTTACTATTGGTTTGGTGCTCTCCAGGAAGTGTCAAATAAGTCTAGGGTAAATCACGAAAGTGTCACAAACATACAGTTGTTTGAAAACTTGCTGGCGTTCAAGAGAAACGAGAAATTTTCAGGTCTCCCAGCGACGAGAAATGAATATGAAAAATTTATGGGGGGAGGGGGGGTCATTTTGTACATTCTCTCCTGGAAAGAAGGTTAAATCGTAAAGTTCATAAGCTGGAATGCAACTTTGTTGTGGCGGTCACACAGACGCAAAAATAGGAAAATATAAAATATACAGTTAAATCTATACGTTTATGATAATTCTACAAAGTAGTTTGATCAGCGAAAGGTTACAGTGTGAAGATTCAGTAGTAGGCCTACTTCTGATATGTATTCAAATGTATTACAATTTTAAACGTAATTTACATTGTTACAAAGTAATTAATACTCTTTTCAGTGCTTGTTTCATCCCCTGTGTTGAATTTTACATTTATGAATAATTAAATTAGTAACATTTTCTTTTTGTAGTGGTTTATCATTACATATAGACCACCGAATGTAGTCGCCAAATTTATACACGCTTTATTTGATGACTTTGAAACGGAATTATTATTTTAAAATCAATATTTGGTTGATTACGACTTTATTATTGGTAGGATATAATGGGTTTATTAATTTGTCGGAACGTGTCGTATTTCGCAAGAGCTAAAAATATATATTAAAGTAACTGAAAGCCAGTATTTCCAACACGGCTTGTAATGCCTAGTCTAAATACTTATTGGCAGCAAAAATGTCATATTGTTGCCGTATATATGCACCGGATATCATTCGATTTGTCAATGACACCAATGATTATTTTTTCGCTGTGTAAAAATTTACAACAGATAGTTTGTGATTGTTGAGATACCAAAATCAAAGTTTTAATGTGCTATTATTTGCATAGTCTACACTGAAATTTACTCACATACAGAAACAAGAAAATTCACATACAGAAAAAATGCCATAACGAACACAATAAAAAACATTAATTCACTGGTGAAAAATGTTAATTACAAAACTTTAGTTTTATTCACGTATTTTTAATGCCAAAGAATTTGCACTTATCACGTCATGGGTCTATCACGTACGCCGCCCAAGTTCTGAGCTTTGGCACGAACAAGGATATTAATTTAAATGTTAAGTTACATTCTCCTCGATCACAGTCATTGGTCGTGTCTACAGCGTCTCGCAGCCAATAACTCACCGGGTAGGTTTATCAATGACGAGAGACGGCGATTTATAGCGGAATTTTCTTATGGCGTAGGCTACATTCGTAATAACACGGTCACAGTACGTATATAGCACATCCGCACATAAAAACATAGAATACCGCATACTACATATTCGCGCACAACTTAGAAGTGTCCACGATTATTTTAGAGACTACTTACGTTGCTAATATTGCTTTATTTTTTGCTTTCATAACTAAATAAAATCAAAATATTTGTTGTTGCTCTTCGTGCGTAAACGATTAAAATATACAATTACTTACTGCTTGTACGCCGATCGTTTGCTATTTTCCTGTACAAGTGCTGTGTGTCCACGTAGTAGCTGCCGCCTATTAACACGCGTTCAACCTTGCGTCTGTACTGTTTGTGTACTGTTGCCGACGTAGTACAGGCCACGGTCGTAGAACAACAGGTCTGGACACTCGTCTATCTAACAATGTATTTTGCTTGACCCCCTTGTTGTTTGGCTGTAGTTCGTCAAGTTACCGAGAATGTCGTACTTTTTGGCGCTGTAATCCGGGTGGTCGGACTCAAACTCTGCCAGCTTTTTTTCCATTGTTAAATTTATAAAGTAAATAAAGATTGCCGAATCCTTTTCTTAAATTTGTGAGCGAAGGAAGTATTTGATAAACTGATAAAAAATACGTCTTGATACATTGTTTATCTTAGTGGAAAGGAAGTGGGCGGAGTTTAGTCCGACCGCCCTAACTGAAGAACCAATGAAACACAATATTCTCGGTAACTTGGTGAACTACAGCCAAACAACACGGGGGTCAAGTTTCCAGGTGAGTGTCCAGACCTGTTCTTCTACGACCGTGGCCCAGGCCTATGCCAACATACCCTTGCAAAAGCTGCAGTTTCTTGCAACATACATTATAAAACGAAAAAGATCCGACACGCCATACGTGTCTACTGACCAATCACAGGTGTACAATTTTACAACTCAAAGGCTCTGTCAAATAGGGTACAAATTTCACGTGCAGGAGACAGTAGCATAAACAAAACTTCCAAAATGCTGAACGTACGTGGAAACCTATCAAGCAGTCAAGTTTTCCCGTGATAAATGACCATCTCTAGCAATGACATTATCTTCTTTTCTGTAAACCTAGCTCTTCTGTCAATAAAATGATAAACTGTGTTCCTCGCCTGTTTCTGGTCTCACTCACTTTCACCAACACCTACTTTAACTTGAAGTAGCCTACATATGCGACATCGGCTTTCATAGGCGGCTCGTTGGTCTAGGGGTATGATTCTCGCTTAGGGTGCGAGAGGTCCCGGGTTCAAATCCCGGACGAGCCCGATTTTTTTTCATTCATCTTATAAAACCTTTTACTTTTCAAGATTTCAGTGTTTATACACATTTGAGCGCATAGTACTATTTAGACTATGTTTATCAAGTGGCCACGAATTCAGGACATTTCCGGACACTCACATAATCCTCTGGCATGGAATCCATAACTGTTGGACATTCAATCAGTACTACTTGTTACAGAGCGCAGTCAAAGTTCCACTATGCAAACATTGCGCTATAACAAAAGGAGGAGAGAATACATATGTAAAATATTGAGGAGTCTTGTGAATTAATAAAATACACACACACACACAGAAAGTCTTCAAAGCAACAATTTAATTGTGATGCTGTTATTACTGATTTAGAGGAATTTTGTAGGTATTCAAGTTAGTGATGCAGTAGCGTATGTGGATGGTTTTAATCTAAATTTTTTGGGTGAACTAAAAGAATGTTTCAAACAAATTACTGTTGCTGCTGGACGACAAATGCGTTGGCAAACTTAGAACGGAATGATGGCGATTATAATGATAATAACAACAATAGTTTAATAATAACACTAACAATGCTCTGAAACAGTAGAGAATGGTACATCGAATACATACAGAAACTCAAAAGAATCATTTCGAGTCCGAGAATTCTGCGCCCTTGCCAAATGAGAAGCAGAAATTTCAAAGTCCTCCCCAGGTGTTTGGACGGCGGTGTCGAGGATTTTGTTTCTTCATCGTCTGCTGTACACCGTTGCGTGGACAAAGAGTCAAGAGTATTTTTCGATCGTGACTAGACGTAGCGGCTCTGTGTCTGCGGCTATACGTGATGTCCACTCACTCATTGGTGTAGGTGGAAGATGGGAAAAAGAGAAGGAGGCGAGTTCAGCTCCTTGACGTGGATGCGCGGTTCTAGCTACATTTGCTTGTTTTAAGGCAACGATCTTCCATTTATTTCAAACAATTGCAAATAATTTTAATATTTTTTAACCAATTATTTTGAATAAATTTGAGACTGTGTACAGTCATATGATACAAAATTTTGGCCGAGCGTTTTTTTGAAACATTGTACCGTTTGCTAGAAAAAAATTATTTTGCTTCTTTTCGCCTTAGTTTGACAACAAAATATGTGATATTTCAGGGGCAAAAATCTAAAAATACGTTTGATATATTGCAACAGAAAAATTCATACACTAACTTTGATATATAAGTGTTGAATTTCTAAGATGAATTTTTGATGCATGTATTACTTTTCGTAATATATATACTGCAGAACTAAAGAGGAAAAAAATCGTAATTTTATGTCTGTATGAAGCAGTAACTTGGGAGTACATAATCATCCTACAAAAATAATTTAACTCAGCTAGTTTTCCTATAATGGCATTTCAAAGTCAAAATTTGCGTGTTTTTTGTTCGTGCATCCACCTAAAACCAACCAACATAATGAATTGTAATAATTCACAGTGAAAGTACATGTCACTGGCTAGGGCCTTACGTATATAAAAATCCATCGAAACAATGTTTTGTATTTTTTAAAAATTTCTGAAGTTTTGACAATTTGTTGCTATTTTAGAATAGTTTTTTTAAGTTCAAAAATATTTTGTAATGGGATTTTATAAGCTTAAGGCTCTAGACCGTGACGCATAATTTCACTGTGAATTTTTTTTTCATTATGTTTGCTGGTTTTCGGGTGGCGTATAAAAAAAACATGCAAATGTTGACTTTGAAGCACCATTATGGGGAGTCTGGCTGAGCTAATTTTTTGTAAGAAGATAATATACTCCTAAGTAACTTCTACAAAATTAACACTGTTTCATAAAAATATAAAAGTATTATTATTTCCCTTTGTAATCCCCTTAATAAAGGGAATAGATAAGATGTCATGCGAATGCCTGGAATACTTAATCGAGGATAAAATATGAACTACTCATAATTCGATGGAACTTTTTTTGCCATGTGTATATTTTATTATTGGACGTATATTTAAAAACACTACTCGTTAGTATGCTTTGTCTTTTGGGGCAAAAATAAAACACTTTTCAGAAAAATAAGGGCCTGAAACAGAAAAATCTGTAAAAATGTAAAACCTTCATTTATATAATTATCAATATATCAAGAGATCCATAACAATGAAATTTTAAAAATACATGATAATGTTACTACCCTAAAACTTCTCGTGCAGAGGTTTACGGATGTTGAAAAATTATTTTCTGATATAATCAGGAGTATTTTTGAAATTACGTTTTTATAAATCTTTGGATATTATTATATAATACTGGTAATTATAACGAAAGTCTTCCTTTTTTTTTAAATCGATTTCGTGGTAACCCTTATTTTTATTAAAAGCGTTTTAAACTTTTTACTCGAAAATAATTTATACACATTACAAATTTTGCATTAACGTACGTCCAGTAAAATTATATCTACTCGGCAAAAAAATTCCTATCGAATTATGTTCAGTAGTTAGATTTTATTCTCGATTGATTATTCCAGTCATTTGCTCAACATCTTTCCTTTCCAATCCCCTTAATGGCAATTTATTTTATAAAAAATTACAATTTAGTTCGTTCGAATTGTTAGTGGAAAAGTTGGTTTTAATCATTTGTCCACTTAAATTTTGATAGCAAATTCTGGTACACATCACTGCCAATTTCCACGATATTATAGACTCTACTTTTAATGTGACACAATCGAAATACAACATTTAATTATAATTACTATAGACAGCAAAATTTCATAAGTCCCATGATCCGAAGTTTCTACAGATTCCACAGTTTTATGAATTCTTAATCTTCGGCTGTTCGCCTTCGTGTGCTGCTAAATTGAAAATTCTCTTTATAAGCGAACTAAGTTAGTCGGGATTCGATATTTATTTGTAGGTTTGATGTAGTTCGTAATACCAGTAGCGTATCAATATTCAAATACCTAGGGTACAGCCTCAGTTACGACCAATAACGCGGGACGTGTGGCACAAAGTCATAAACTTCACACAAAACAGCATCTTCAGACCATCTCTTGTTCCAGGCTCGAACTATATAACATCTTGGCCAAATGTTCCCTAGTGTATGGCAGCGAAGCTTGGACTGTCCGCAGAGACGACGGACATATACTAATGAGCGCCGAGATGCGTTCATGAGAAGGCCAGCTTGCTACAATCTATGGGACAGAAAGACCTGTTGAATCCTTAAAGGACTGTATCACTATGCTGACGTTTTCTTAATTCCTTCACAATTAAAAATTTGGCAACATTTAATTGAAAATATTTCATTTGAGACATAGCTAATTATTTTTCATTACGTACATTCTATTAAAAAAATCAAAGTGTAACTATGAAATAGTTAAGCTAAGTTACATTTTAAGATAAAAATTGTCACCAAACAATAAGCACTAAATAACTCCCAGTACCGATATCATCAAATAATATGCATCTAATAGTAAAACGCAATGTTTCTATAAAGAAACATTGCCGGTTATTCGTCATATCCTTCATTTATTAAAAAATAACAACGTTATTAACAAAACAGGTGACACAGCCTCTTATGAATCTCAAAGTAAAACCAATTGTTAACGACCTGCAAATATCACGTTATTATCTACCAAGCAGTCTGGACTGCAAGTTACTGTATGCTCATCTGACTAATGCTGTTGGCCGGCAGTTTGTGTGGCACGTCTGACTTTTAAAGACCTGAAATATTCGCGTTTTCGTTTAGGTACATGCTAGACTTCAAGCTACTGTAAAATCGTGTAACTTTCGCAATTGGTCCCTGACTTATTTGACACCTTGAAGCAACTAAATACAGACCTACAGCGAGCAATCAATGAATATCAGTTGTTTCAATAAACAAATATTCTTGAAGGCTAGTCTGTAGGTCAGTGAACCTGCGATTTTTTTCGGTCTCGACCGATGAAATAAGATCAACTGCAAAATGCGTATAGGTGCCGCGGCCTAGGAAATGTTTTGAGAGAGTGGTGTAGCAGACGTGAAATGGTATCTACTGCGCAACTACCCGCCCCACATTTCCCCTCCCAACCAGTAAGAGAGGAAATGACAGAGCCTTTAGTGTGCTATTAACAGCTACAACCAATCAGCAGATGCGCACACGCTTGCTGGTTAGTGATAGAAGGAGGGGGAAACTTCTCCTCTGCGCGTCGCCAGAACCTTTCCTAGCTCGCGCGACTTATACTGTCCTGTAATGCGGTCTCACAGGAACACGAAGTCCCGAAGACAATAACATCACGGGTAGGGACAGGAAAAATTTGCGAATTCAATTACCTGTAGGCTAGACTCCATTGTACTATGTATACCGAAGCCCCGCATATTCGTTCAGTGTATGTAGTTCCACTGAGTATCAGCTAATAGACAATGGGTCTGGGCTCGAGAATGCATAGGATAGTTGATTCTAACATGCAGGTCATTGAATTCGCGAAATTTTCCTGTCCGTAATCACGGGGCGTGTTCGGGTGTATATAGGCCAGTAAATCCTAGCCGGTTCCTAAATACTGTTGTGAAACGTCTATGTAACATAATACAGAACTACAGGACATCTCCACGTCTCAGGTCCTACGAAAATTCTCAAATATCAACCCAGAGGTAGCAGAGACGTAAAAGCGATAGTTGAAATTTTATTTGCGATGGAGGTGTACGACAAACTGAAGTGATTTTTTGGATATATGTTTTGTTGCTGTGGGCTGTCTGCGAATCAGCCACATTCGCTAGCAATGGTAAGAGGTGATGGTTTATCGCGGGAAAACTTGACTGTTTGCTAGGTTTCAACCCACGTTCAGCTTACCAGGAGATTACTGGCTTTAGCTTGTACTTGGAGCTGTTACCCTATTTGACTGAGCCAATTAGAATACCGCTATTGTAATACGTGATGCCTGCTATCAGTCTGCAGAGAGCTACGTTGTAGTAGACGTATATCACCCAATTATAAATGTAGCAAGAAACTACAGTGTTTTCAAGGCTATGTTGGCACAACAATTTTTCGCGATATACCACCATCTCTAGTAATGGGAAGGTGTACAGCCAAAATATTACTTCATTTAGGAAGAAAAGCAAAGAAATGTACTGAGAACGCAAAATGCCACTAGGCCTAACACATGATAGAAACAGTATTAATAATAGTAATAATAATAATAATAATAATAATAATAATAATAATAATAAGTAGTAGTAGTAGTAGTAGTAGAAGTAGAAGAAGAAGAGAAGAAGACGAAAATAAGTGTCTTAAGACCTATGCTCCGTATTCTACTGCAGCAATAATGCAAGCACAGTAGTATTTTGATTCTTGCTTGCACAAAATAATTCGCGAAATTTTCTTGTCCACGTCAACTGCATTATAACTGCCGTTGGCTGAAAAACTTTCAACCGAAATACCGATTTACATAAACGGCCGAAAAGTGTGAGTATATATAAAACAATGCTTTCAATAACAAAATTATAGATTGTTTGATGAGCACTTTGTTTCATTCCAGTAAACCATAACTTTACCGCCGCGTGATTCCTTTGACGTTGTGTAATGGCTGCCTAGTCTAGCCTTACACCTTCAACTTGTGTAGCGATACTATCTGCTAGCTCACTGGTAAGGCTACACTGTCAGATTAGGAGTAACATAAAATAAAATTTAGTAATGGCAGTAGAATAACTGCACTTGTCCTGAAAGACTAAGCACAGGATCAATATGATCTTTGAAAGAACTGTGCAATGGGAGTGCATGACTGGATTCAGTTTCTTGGACGTACTCCATTGCAAATTGCAATGGAGTACGTCCAAGAAACTGAATCCAGTCACAGGATCAATGCTGACCAGGACTCACTTAGTCTCAGACTCACACACTTCAATACCTCAGCTCCAGATGAACATATAAAACTTACCATTTAACAACACAACTGCTCTGACTGAAAGTAATACAAACAAAACACTTGGAAACAAACACTATAGAAAAATAATAGAAGATCAACCAAGGTGCTTAATTTCAAATAAAAATTTATTGTTGACATAGGTTAATGAAAAACTGATAGCAGATATTAGATAATAAATTACTGCAATATTCTGTCTTGCCAGAATTAAAATATTAAATTCAATCAAGTAAACTTTACTGCAAGTGATCATCAAAGCCAGCCAGTTGTTTACTTTGTAGAATTAGGTTCGTTCATCGTGCCAAGTTTCTGAAAGAAATTTTAACACAATCAATGTTTAAATTTGAGTCTTAGATTAACCTTTTGAGTCCAAATAAACTATTTCAATGTATCTGAGCACTAACTCTTTTCTACAGATTCTCAGGTTTACCGTGGGCAAAATCAATAGAGTTAAATTTAAAAAATTAGCCCTGAGTTGCATATAAAATATCTCAATTTCCAATGTTATGTTCACAAGACGGCGTCGTAAAAATCGAAATTTTATGGCGAAATATCTGACGAGCGACTTAACTGTCTCGGCGGCTTCGTTCTCGCAGACTTCTGCTTGTTTCGTTGTTCGCTGCGGCCATGTGCACTCCAAATGCACTTAGGAACCAAAACTGCACCTTTTCCCTGAGGCTAACGAGCCTATGCACTTACAGTCCAGCACCACACGGGACTCGCGGGAGGCGGCTAATTAACATGACAAATTCCGCGGATGCCCGAGCCTGGAGCCTTTTCTGTTGTTTCACCACTTGATGGCCCGTCTTCGCCACTCGGCAACTCCAGACAAAACAACGAAACTCGCCGTATATTCATTAATTAAAAGCCTAGGCGAGACGTGAAACTTTCACGCCCGCATCTGCCCTAACGATCCATGGAAGAAGCCCTCTCAAATAGTCGTCTTCATGCGACGCTACCAAAAGTTAATTGTTACTTCAAATTCAGAATTTAAACTGCACGAATTCCGTGCGCTTTTGCAATTTTAAATTTTTTACACGCCGCTCGTCACCATGACGACGGCAAAACTACAAAGAGCAACCTTTTTGCTCTGCACAAAACCTCTGTGCTGCCTAGAACAACTGGCCTGGCAAAATAATAAATACAATTTCCGACAAAAAATACAAATATTCTTCAAGCATTACTTACACATAACTAAGCTCTTCTAGGTTCAAAACAAATACATTTTCAACAAGCAAAAACATTTAAAATGTTAAAAATGTGGCTAAAATTAAGGTAAACGAATAATATTAATATAATAATAATAATAATAATACAGTACATGCTACAACGTTTATTTACGTAGCTAAATAGCACATCCTAGTTGCCCCAACCAAAAGTACAGGATAAAATTATATATATATATATATATATATAATACAAATATATACATACATTTAAATATTTATAAAAAAGGAAACAAGAAGTACGTCAGACGTATAAATAAAAAAATGCATGTTAGCAGAAACTGAAATTACATCAATTAAAAAAATGATTTTAAAGTTTTATAGGACACCATGTCGGCAGATTGTTTTCGGTACTTTTTCTTTTATTGTTAGGCTGTAAGAAATTTGTTTGTGCCTGTTTGGTAACGGAACCAACTCATCATCGTTGATAAATCTGTGGAAGAAACCATGATTACTGGCAGTCTGTGAACGAATGTTATATGGACACATGGTTGACGTCTGAAGTAAATCTAACTTTCAAATGTCAAAACTGTTGAGTTTGATACGGCGAGTGCGAAGTATCTGGATGATAGCGGAAATATTGCTCATTTGCATTTTGAAATAATCAAATACTGCAAAATCTTGCATGTATCTCAGTGGCTCGTTGGTCTAGGGGTATGATTCTCGCTTTGGGTGCGAGAGGTCCCATGTTCAAATCCCGGACGAGCCCGTTCATTTCTTCAATTTTTTTCGTCGTTTCTAAATAACATACTAGAGAATTATTTTCAATAAATAAATATCTGCATTGTGTTAAACGCTTCTGTATATGTATCTAGATGCAAATACTTTCCTTTGGCTACAGTAAATTCAACGCTGCAGTAATATTTTCTACTCATTTGGTTGAAGGACATTGTTTTTACGCGTACATTTTTAGGAAGTAACGATACGAAATCGCTCGTGCAGTTCAATTCATTTTTGTTGATTAGTATAAAAGTTTGTAGTAACAATTCAAATGTAGTAATTTTCGTTACTTAAACCACAATTAGGTTGCTAGAATAGTACATTAATTTTCATCTTTGGATCTTTTGAAAATCATAAATAGTACATGTACATATTATGAATTTAATGTTAACGTACTACTGGAATTCAAGATTATCCTTTAAAAAAAATACTCTACTTAATCAAAATATGTCTTTACAACTTTAGTTTTAAAAATTATTTTTGTGTCCAGCGTTTAAAATAAAGCCAGTCGAAAAATACTATCTGCTAATATATAAATATGTATAAATAAAGGGAAAAAATATTTTAAACCTAACAATAGTCTAAAAATGTCGGTATATTAATGTCATCCCACCCTCTCATTTTGTGTATTAGCAATAAGAAGTTTCAAAAATTTTGGACCCATTCCCAATCTGGTGAAAATAATATTTTAATGCTCACAGTAAGTACTACACCACCATACTTTTAGTTTAAACGGTGGCGTGTGCGAGGGACTGTTTCTTGAATGGTTGTGAAGCTATTTTAATTTTCACTGTGTTATTAACTCGCTTGAAATTCAAACAGAATAAACTATATACAAAAACAATTAAAAATTATTTACACTATCTTGACATAATTAAATGTGTTTTATCCCTCACAGAAAGAAATAATAAAAAATTATCCCGTCTGTAATCGTTCAAGTGCATACAACCTACGTCACAGTACATGGATTGGCCCATTCAACATGCCACTAGACCACTCCATTAAACGACACTATGCTGTGGAGAATAGTGTTGTTTGATAGTGACTGGTCTAAAGAATATCACACAAGACGTTTTGTAAACTGAAACAGCACAGCTGCTTTATAGGGAACGTGCCCGTCCGGTGGACTATTTACGCGCCCGATACACTGTAAAAACATGTTTAGCCACAACATTATTGTTGAAATAGCTCAGTCGCAAAGAATATTTCGGTTTAAAATGTATCGCCTTGTTATGGTAAGGAAAAAAACCGTAGCCTATTGTCATTAAAATAATTCAGCAGTGTTTAAAAATTCTATGTTTAAAGTTAAAAAAAAAATAATAAATAAAAAAATAGTAATTGTCATCAGGAAAAACTTCCTTGCAGGTAAAAAGTCTTGACAGCAAGTTTATGTTTCTGTTACTTCAGTGCATTTCTTTACTGTAAGCAGAACAGAACCATATTAATATTTATTTATTTACTGGAAGTGTTTTTGATGTGAAGGGACTGCGTCTTATTGTCATCTTGAACACTTTCCTCACCTATCCCCTGTAATTTGTATTTGTGCGTACAACATATTTTTTTGTTTCTACTGTATCAATTCTCTTTTATAACAGTACGATTCGTTCCTCATAATATAATTGATACTCGGTTAAAAATTTACTGTCTCATAACATATTGGGTAGGTACAGAACAATTTGGTAAGATAAAATAGGAAACTGGAAATTAATTGGCCATGACCTATTGTGAGGAACGAGCCCAGCATTCACCTGGAGTGATGGCGGAAAACTGTGGGAAACTTGAATTAGGATGGTAGAACTCATTATCTAACCAGGATTCTAGCGATTACCAGAGCAGTGTTTTACCTCGGCGGTACAGCGTAGAGTTATGTTATTTAGGACACAATTGAGTCTAAATTAGAGTGTATTTTCTTCTGTACATATTATCTCGAGCGAATTCGTTCATGTTTGACGTGTTCCAGAACAGTAAAATCATCGTCAGCACTAGCCATGACAAAAAAATGGCATTATCACAGGCAGCGAAAGATATTCCTTGATTAGAAGCCTAATTTATGACTGTTGTTGACAAACCACCATTTTATAATCGATTGCCGCTTGTGCTGTTATGACATATTCTCACAGATTTTATAACGTATATTATGCATGACGTTATGAATATATTTTAGGCCAAATATTTGGAGGGTCTCAAACCACAGTGAATCAAATCCATTTTTTTTCTCTATGAATCGTAATCTTTGTTTTATTTTACCATAAATTAGTTTTATTTGTTACTAAATAAACATGATTAATCAGTGTAATCATTAATATGATATGTACACCAGCACTAAAGTTCAAGGTTCAAAAAATATTTTGTGGTATGCACAAAATATTTTGTTGGTATTAGCCCTGCAAAATAATTTTTGTAGCGACCACAAAATTTTGTAGTCACCACTAAATAATTTAGTGTTTGGAAATATTTTCTTTCAGTGCGGACATTCAAGTAAATGTACTTGTGTCATTATAGCACCAGAACCTCCATCCCCCCCCCCTCATTACTGAAGTCGCAACACCAAATGTAAGAATTAATTTGTTAGTTAAGGCGGTCTTCTACCCAGGCCACCGAACGGTGTGCAGTGATTCGGCAGATAGAAGATTATTAGAAACCTAACTGACATGCACGCGATATGTCTCCTTAGGAATACAATTTAAAGAACGTTGCACTGGCTTATACCCTTTCCAGGACCTCCGCATATATTTAAAACACATTTACTCGCAGCCAAATAGGACGAAATTGATTGTGTTTCCGCGGTCATTTTATGCATGCTAATCTAGGTTCAGATTACTTAAGATAACATGCGCGAGTACGACATACCAATGTATCAAATATTACGTCATAAATTGAATGCGTTGTACAGGTGAGTTATTAGCGAGAAGATTGCGCACCAAAAATTACACTGTAAAAATTTATTTGTAAATTTAGCACACCTGCGTATAATAGGATTAAGAAATTATGTACGGTTAAATCGTTTCCCATGTATCAACGTTTTGTGTTCCTACATATACAGGATGTCCCTGGAGGAATGTGCAATATTCTGGGAGGTGAAAATACTGGTCGTTAAAATTCAGAAAAGTTCATATGGACACGGGCTCAATATGGGACAGTTATCGAGATAGCCCCATTTGAGTGTAAACATTAATAAGTTTTAAAATAATGTTATTGTTCTATTTGTGCAGTTATGTTCCTCGTATCAGTTACAAGGAAATTTTAATACATAACGAATAACACACTAATCTTTTTTTACATAGCTGTAATAATAAGATTACAATACACAATCATTTTTGTTTCACGTAAAAAACAATTTTCATGTTCGCAGTCTACATCAGTCTGTTAACTGTGTATGTGAACGCTTTCCCAAGGCAATGCATTGCCTAATTGATTGTGACATGACTTGTCACTGCAAGGAGTATTACAACTGCAAATAGAATAACAGTAAATTTAGAGTCAATTTATCCTACTGACATAACCAGACAGTAATAATACTGAACATTTACAGGTGTTCCACACTGTGTATGGATTAAAAACGTACAATACTGTTTAGGAAATGGTTTTTACTGTGTATGGTACATGTGTGAAGCGAGTACTGTGTCGTTCTTAGCTCTCCGCACTTCTTGCACTTGACCGTGTACAATACGTCCACCGAGGTGGCTACCTTAAGGTTTATAATTGCGTTAAACATCAACATTTTACATTCTTACGAAGCAGTATTCGTTTTGTAGATGATACTTTACTTGGTAAGTACAGTTCCCTGTTACGAAACAATTATTTTCGCATAGTTTTCTCATAACAGTGAGTCAAAGTTAAGATTTGCGTGGTACAACTGCCATGCTAATAGTGAAAACATAAAGAATTACTCGACTTAAATAAATCACAGTAAAATATCATGGCATAGGCTACGTAACCAAACATTAAAAAACTCGCAGTGAGCAACTTCTCATTTAAAAAAAATTTTGAATCCGCAAGTTTTTCCCTCAGTTTTTGCAATTTTTTAAGAATAAAGATATTACGTCGTGAGTTAATAAACTTTAGATTACGTAACCCATGGCATGTTATTTCACAGTGAATTATTTCATTTCAGTAGTTCTTTTGGTTTTCACTATTACCATGGCAGCTGAACATGCAACTTTAAGTTTGACGCTCCATTATGAGAAAACTATGCGAGCTAAATTTGTTTCGTAAGAAAAAACTTTACTCGCAAGTACCGTCTACAAAACCAAAACTATTCCATGAAAATATAAAAATATCATTTTATGCCAACGAAAATATTTTTATTGCGCTGTTCGAAAAATGATGGATAATTAGTTGGCCGCCGAGACGTAACTAATCACAGCGACCTTGATAAGAATCACTTTGTGCAAGGTATTCTGCCAGCAAGTACTTGACCGCCATTAATTACAACCACGCGACTGCCGAAGTTATTCATCTTGATCACTGTCCAGCGTCACCATGCATGTCCTGTACAACGAGAGCAGTAATTAGTGAAGGATTCTTGACTCTGCGAAGATAATTAATTCACAAAGACTGATAGAGATCGCAGCTGCTCGCGACAGCTCAGACAAAGACCTTTGCCGCTGACAAAGAAGTCCAAAGTCATGAGTGACCTTCAAAAGACCTCCCAAGAGTTACTCATTTTCCCTCCGGCCTGCTGAATTACTCCAACACTCGCTACTAAAGCTGCGTCCGAAACGAACTATTTAGCTTACTAAATCAACCACGTGATCAGGTTAGTGCAGTAAATATTTGGGGATTTAGGGTGTAAAAATATGCTGAAATCCCCAATAGCTTAGTAAATTCATCAGCTGCTGTTTACTTACAGTTTACACTCCGCGTTTCAGCTGAAAGACATTTGTACGTATCCATTAAAACTATCATAATGTAAATTAAAAGCCATAATGTTATTTTGTATGTAACAAAAAATTTTTTTATCATAAACTTAATCACACAACAATTAATATTAACGTAGAATTCGTACTGCAGAATGTGAAACAGCAGCTAAATAGTTTCTACAGAATAACGAATATACAAATTATTCAACAGTAAATAGTAAAAAAAAAAAAAAAAAAAAAACCACCGAAATACCAAGAATCTAGTTTCCAACTTTGCCGCACGCAACGCTGTTTTATGACGTTCGAATTTAGCCACTCTAAGTTCTCAAACTCTAAAAATGTAAAAGGTTCGTTTCGGACACGGCCTAGCTCTGTTGGAAAGCAATTTTTTTTCTGCGACGCAACCTGTTTTTAAAACCATGCGAGTTGCCTAAATCTAGTACGAGATTTTCTCCTATAAATATGGTCAGGAAGTTTTCGGGAAAATATTTTTCCACCACTTTGTTTCAGAGCTCTACGTGGACATCTGCAGCTATGCTTCGTGGTTACTGCTAGTGTATATTTGTGTAGAGACGTTATTTATTTGACTGTGCTAGTCAGAACAAGGTAACTGTGACACCTGTTGCAAACTTCACCTGATTTACTCTAGGATGTCTCAGTATTGCAATCTTTATGAGAAAAGCTCAAGGATGTCTCACACATTAAGTTCACTGCCAGAGCGGATGATAGTTAGGAGTAATCTGAGGTGTAGAAGAACTAGTAAAGCCAGTATTTAACTATAGGTGATTCGGAATAAAGTGAGCACTAAAAAAAGCCCTGATTAATTTCTATTTTCTGCCAGTTTATATCTTTCCGCTACATGTAAACATCAACATTGCCACGTGCTTTTATTTACATAGTCTTGTACAATGTTTACATTTACGTTAAAGTGCTCCGATAAATTTTTGCTCCAATATGTACTCATTAAATGCACAGGGGCTGAATACATGCTATACTCAGTAGTAATCTTAGTTATAAATACCTGTGAGTTAACGTCTTAAAACACTGGTTTCTCTGCGTCTACTCTAACGGCGCTATTAATTACCGTTACGAATCTCGTAAATCCATGCACAGTATATTCGAACTTTTAAATTAAAACCGTCACTAAAAAAAAAAACACGACACACGCAACTCAAGAATTAAAATTCCGTTCAACATACTGCAGTGTACGACGACGTTGAATGTGTTTATCAGAAACCCATATTCATTACACAACGGAAAAACAAACTGAATGACGCAATGCGGCGAAAACCTAACTCTGATGCCATCTGTCGGTGAAATTTTAAACTATCTGTGCGGCGTGAAGCAATAGCGCCGTGTGCCAACGATAATCGACTCGGTTGCGTCGCTTTGTACTGCCGCTGATTAAGTAGAATTATACAGTCAGTAGGTATGTCAGTAAGAACTTAAAAAAATATTTTAAAGTATATTAAATACAGAGAGGTCGCTTGCAATTGATGTTGTTTCACTATTGCTGTATTCAAATAAGAAAATAAACGGGACTACATGCAGTTATTCGCTACCAACCATACAAACAAAAATGTAACTGTTGTTAATGTTGGCTTATATGCAGTAACGGCTAGTGATTTTTTTCAAAGGTTAAATCTTTAGTGCTCACTTTATTCCGAATGGCCTATAAGCGTCCTTACTACTGTAACTGTACATTGGTATCTGTTTTGCCCGCGCGCTTCGACTCCGGGGACGGACCGCTGCCCTATGATTGTGCCCTCCTGGACAACAGAGCTGGCTGCCCCTCGACGTCGATGACGAACCTCTGGCTCGATGTCGGCGACGCCCAGCACCTCGTCACTCGCGGCTGGAAAAGGTCACTTCTACGACATCGTCATTTCACAGAACTTTTTTCCTACTCTTCCCCTTACTCCCTCCACAAACCACTCTTCACACGTTCTCTGAAAATGTTCTGTCAACTGTTGAGGTCTTAGAACTCCCCTACACTTCTTACCCTCTACAAACCATACGCACCGCCTGTTGGTGTCCCTTTACCCTGTCCATAAACCATACGCACCGTCTATTGGTGCTTGTGTATCGTTCCTCCCGTTGGCTACCACGAGACGTGAAGAGTTCGTACACCAGACGTAAAGCCGAAACCCTATTGGCAGAGATGGTGAAATTTCGCGAATTCAATAACCTTCATGTTAGAATCAAATATCCTATGCATACTCAAGTCCTCTATATTCGTTCATTGTCTGATGTTCCACTGAGTAGCAGCTTGTGGACAAATGGTTGGGACATGAGTATGCATATGATATTTGATTCTAACATGCAGGTCATTGAATTCGCGAAATTTCACCATCTCCACCTATTGGTCATAGCATCCAACACTCCTCACCGCCCCGCAGAGACCCCCAGCGAATTGAGAGAGGAAAAGATGTTCTGTCAACTGACGAGGTCGTAGAACTGACATAGCCCCCCTTGCGGCGATTCCCTCTCGCACAGACTTTTCGCAAGCCTGTATAGTCGAGGCCCGAGATGTTGTTATAACATCCTCACTCTGCTTGCCCCGCCCTCGGCTGGGTTCCTGGCTATGTTACTCTCGTAACACACCACATGGCTGTGATTATCGGTAGGGAAAGGATCTTTCCGCGGGTTCTATGGCTTGCATGTTAGAATCCATTGTTCTACGCCAACTCAAGACTCGTTTATTTGTTTATTGTCCGCTGTTCCACTGAGCAACGGCTAATGGACTAACTGTCGGTGCTTGAGTATATATATATAGGATAATGGATTTTAACATGCAGGTAATTGAACTCGCGAATTTTTCCTATTCCTAATTACCGGTTAAAACTCCAAGACGTTGAGAGATAAAACCATCCAATCGCTGACTACGAAGCAGAACTGCAGGTGTCCACGTAAGCTCCTGAAACAAAGTGGCGGAAATTTTTTTTCGCGATAACTACAGGGTCTTAACTGTGAGGTTAGGAAATAGTAGATATGTCATATTTCGGTGAAGTGTCGTTTAACTTGCAAGATCAAAGAATTCTGCTTGTGGTCGTATGACTAACTGATGTCACACGAAAACCTTGTATGGTATTGTTTAATATTGTATTTATCTTCACTAACTACAACGCCGTAGGACTACACGGAGCACAAACACAACAAATTGATATTGCATATAATAGTCGCAATTTTGAACGACTTTTTGTAATAGAGAGTTCTCATAACGAGTGCCTAGTACACTCCGAGTTTTTGACATAATATATGCTACATTGCGTCAAAAATGAGAAAAGGCTAGGTGGATATATTAGCCAACGTCCAACACGATGAGAACTAGGCGCAATAAGGAGAAAAGAATTGTCGAAGGCCATGCATCTGTTAAAATAGGGGCATTAATCAAATTTCGCTGTTGAGTGTACTACATATCTTGTCTACAACAATCTGTTATGTATGCTCTGAAGGAGAAATATGTTCTTTGCTCCTACAGAAAAAAATATTGTATGAACAATCCGTGTTTACAGACAACCAAACTTGATTGTTGTCCTTATTTTAACAGAAATGTGGGTACCGGTACCTACACAAGTATTTTCCTTACTGCCTCTTCGAATATTTTTAGTTAGTACGTTTGCTCTAGTCGAAAATTCTAAAGCGTAATTTAAACGTTGACATAAAATATGCTGCTGTACGAAGGAAAGTTACCAAAATTTTATTCCGTATTATACTTTATGTTCGAAATAACTTCACGAATGACCGGCTGTTAGTTTGCCTTTCAGTTTGGTAACATGGTATGTACATACTGCGCAGTTAGGTTTGCGCATACAATTATGTGTGCATCTCACCAAGCACTTTGCACGCCAACAGTGTGCCAGGTGTCAAAATACACAGCAATTTTCTTTGTACATCTACTAAAAAAATGAAAAAAAAGTTGGCAAAAACTTCCCGTGAAGCACTGAAGGAATTTCTTTTATAACTACAGCAGCTAACATCGTTCCAAGGAAACAAACTGTGCAGCGTTCGTGATCTTTTTCACAGCGTATATATAATTTGAAAAAATACAAGTTACCTTCGGAATTTGTTAAATTGCATGAAGGTAGGAGGGAGTTGTGTTATTAAAGAAATTATTTAATGAATTAATGAACGGATAAGTGTGTTCTACAACTGGACGACAGCGAGTTCATTTGAGACGGCGAGATGACCGGAGCTGGGAAAGAAATCGGCAATGGCCTTTGTTATGGAACTATACCAGGTTTCGCCTGGACCAATTTCGGGAAACAATGGAAAACCTAATTCAGGATGGCCGGAACCAGGGATAAAACCCTGGTTAAAAAAAAAAAAAAAAAAAAAAAACTAATCCAGCGTGTTACCTTTGCGCCACCTCACTCGGTCATTTGAAAGCAGCATTAACACGGCGCAATATTTAAATTTATATATTTATCATGCGAACTCTTGTGCCATGCATATAAACAAAGCTGTTCCAAAGATATTCTTGCAGCAAGATCCGTCCTTGGTGAATGAGTGAGATATTTTTGGTCAGCGTATAACATCATCCATCGTGGTCTTTAGTGCTGGTGAGGGGTGACATGAGGTTAGTACGGAGCAGCGTCGGAATGAGAGAGGGGGGAAACGGGAGATCCCTGAGAAAACCCGCCGACCACCGGCATCGTTCGGCACGATTGCCACGTGCCAAAATCCGGAGACAGACCCCGCAGGGAATCGAACTCTGGTCGCTTTTGTGTGAGGCGACTGTCCGACCATTCGGCCACCGCGGCTCCGTAACGACTAGTTGACGGCCTTTGTCAATATTTAACAGTTATTAATTTTGTTTTTAACTAATCATTAACGCTATGAAAATATTTTGCTAACGCTATAAAATATTTTGTTAGTATTTTCTGAATACTGCTTCCCGGTACATATTATGAATTGATAAGCGATAAGAATAACTTAGCTAGCGCATCACGCCTTCCACAGCTTAAGTCACTTAACTGGCACGCAGACTTCTCGATAACTCACCTCTGTGAGGGATTCAATGGTGAACCTATCATTTCATGACAAATTAAATGTGTATTGCATTTCGTGCTTAATAAGGACCGCAATAAAACCCAATTTCACAATTTTTGGCAGCGTAAAAATATACTTTTGAGACGCACGGAGGACCTTAAACGGTTATAAGCGTGTGTAACGGTCATAGAATGCTGTTCGGAAACAGACATAACCTACGCACGCTGATAAGTTTTGGGATAAACTAGCAACAACCGAAGGTCTGTGCATCTCTCAGTCTCGGCCTGGGCAGGCAACCATAAGAGGGAATATTAGGTTTCTGAGCCGTAACATTGATTCATGTTGCATTATTACAATTTTCTCTTCAACAAGACATTTGATACAGTCTTGATGAACTGCTTGACATAAATAATAATGGAATTTTTAATTAATTTGCCATGCACAATCATGACAAGGGAATCACTAGGTTAACTTTCAAAAATGATTTCTAGTCAAATATAAGATGAACATATAACACAATTATGGTATCCAAAATTTACCACAGTTATCTTCTGTACCTCAACATTGACACATTCACCAAATTTTTTAAATCTGAAGTTATTGCAGAAAATGTATAAGTAATATTTAGCATCTAGCCCTTTAAGTGGGGAAAAATCTTAGTTTTATATTAGTACGAAATAACGTTTGTTTTGAAGATGTATTTATTTATATATTTACATATCCATTACATAACATTTTTGCATTTAAAAAGAGCATACATTGCCTTTTTTCTTTTAAACAATTTTTTTGTAGTTTCCTTGTGAATATTTTCACTTATAGGACGAAAAAACATGCAAGGTTTGACTTTGAAATGCCATTGTGTGAAAGCTTGCTGAAATATTTATTTCGTGTAAAAAGAATATGTACTTCCAAGTAACGTCTGTTTCATACAGATATAACATTACGTATTTTTCCTCACTTGAACAAATACAAGAAGACTTGATAGACCGCAGGGTTGGGTGAAGGAGGACAGTGTCTAGGTCTGACAGCACGGCCACTCTATCCAAGACGTGGCACGTCCATCGCTGCCTCATTGTCTGCACTAGGAGCCCCCATTACCCGCTTCCTGACCCTCTCCAAGGGTACACTGCCTGCCAACTGAAACTGGCCACCCTCCCTCCTTGCTGGCACTCGCTGCGAGAAGACAGCGTAAGAATATACTGTCCTCAGTATAGGCCGTTTGGGATAAAGTGAGCACTAAAAATTTAATCTTTGAAAAATACTACTAACTGTTACTGCATATGAATTAACTTTAACTGTAGTTAGAGACACTCGAAATCGCGGGAATAGTTGACTGTTTGCTGGGCTCCAACGTGATGTATATAATACTGAATGTTTCGTATCAACATTGGCTATCGTTTATTTGTAACATTTCTTCTCTCTACGACAGGCCCAGTTATAACTGTACAGCTTGGACACACAGCGTGTGGGATTTTTCCCAAAACTGTTCACACGTGTCACGGTTAATATAATACAGATTATTGGAGACTATTTTAAACATTTTCGCGATATTCAAGTGTCTCTACCTATAGTTGCTTTACTACTTGTATGGTTGGAAGCAATATTACGTAATATATTTTTTCCGTGTATCTTCCAACTTCAATACAAAAATACAGAAACAAAGTAAACAGAAATAGTATTTTATGTAATTAATCAACTTTTTGATATTAAACTAATTTATCTTAGCGCAACCATCAAGGGACGTTACCAGAGAGGTTAGACATTTCCCATTGTTAGCCTTTACGCGCGGAAATGTACGAATTTACTGAAAGTAGAACTTCAGCAGGGCTTTTTTGAGTGTTCGCTTTATCCTGAACTGCTTCAGTGTAGTGCGGCCATGATCCAAGGCGTCTAATGTTAGCTTCAATTACACGCTTTGAGCACGTGTGATCAACGTGTCTACCGGTCATACTTAATCTGTGGTGTAGCTAGGATTTGTGTGGGGGAAGGGGTTTAACCTAAAATTAATATAATGAACACCGAGAACCCATTTACAGGGTGTTGTTGGGGGGGGGGGGATTTCCTTCTCCGAGAAAATTTGGATTACAAGGCGCGAAATAGTGAAATTTTAGCAATTTTCATAATGAAAAATTGACAGGGTTTTCAAGGGTATGTTGGCACGAAACATTTTCACGATATATCTTCATCTCTACCCGCATCTTCCCCTCGGCCGCTCCTTTGCTAAGCCACTGTACCTAATGAACATGTCTTCTGAAAACCGAGGTGTATTATTGAGTAATTCGTTCCCTGCATCTAGTATACTACTGGCTGTGCATTGTAAATGTCTCTACCAGTCAAATGGTTTCACAAACAAATCAGTGCTGTGTATTGCTAGGTTAGAGGCACTTGAAGATGACGGGATTCATTAACAGTTTGCTAGGCTCAAAAGTACTGTGTATATGAAGGCGTTGAATCGTTAGTAGCTACCGTTTATTTGAAACACTGTTGTCTCTCTTCAACAGGCTCAGTCAGAACTGTGCAGTCTTAACACAAAACGTATGTGTGATTTGTTCCAAAACTGTTCGCACATGTCAGAAATTACAGCATTCAATCATGGTAGGAAGATATTTCAGTTCATTGGAGACAACGATCACGTTAATACTTTCGTGATTTACCATTGTGTCTGTGTATAGTTATTGCTATAAACATGATTATTTCGCATGTACAACGTCATTTTGGCTAGAATTCACGGTCCTATGTATTATTAAGAGTCAGTGACAGTCACCAACTTGAATTTTTGTATTTTGTATCATAATTTATCTTCTGGACAATTTTTTGGAACTTTAACCTAACTCCGGAATATAATACATACTGACATAATTAAAAAATCCCTAAATATATTTTTTGTCGTTACTGTTCAGATCGGATTGCAGTTAGAAAAATCTTATCACTTTCATAACTGTTATTCGATCTGTAATAACATTAA
Organism: Medauroidea extradentata; assembly: GCA_003012365.1. Lineage (NCBI taxonomy): Eukaryota > Metazoa > Arthropoda > Insecta > Phasmatodea > Phasmatidae > Medauroidea > Medauroidea extradentata. The sequence continues at coordinate 24,083 of PNEQ01125911.1, read as the reverse complement.
CGGAAAATAAAAATGTATTTACAATGTATAAAATCCTATCAATATGCGGTCTATTCTGCAGTTAAGTTAAAAGTTCCATGAATTTAGCCAGAAGAAAAGTTACGTGTCAGTTAATCTTTGGAATGGGTTGCCTGTATCCGTTTTGCTGCTCATCTGTTATTTGTTCTACAGTCTTCCAGGACGTATATTATAATCCATCACCCAGTCACAAAGCAACATGTATGAATAAGTTTTTGGATTCTGCCTTGTCCAGAGAAGAACTCACGACGTTTTCCAGCCTCTAATCATTGCGTAGCAAAGCGCGCTTTTGAACACGTTTACGATACGAGACTGATTGTCCTACATGAGTTTTTCTTGAAACGAGTGATACTGAACATCTGGATTCGGCTCGAGCTTTGGTTGATGTAATTACGACCGAGGTACTCCGAAATTCGGAGTTTTGGTCACTTAAGTTGACATTACCCCGCATCCCAATTAACGGTCAGAGTACTAAACTAAAATTAAACCAAAATTTGATTCAGCTCCGGTTTCAATAATTTCGTCCATCTTTAAACGCCATGGCGTTCAGTCATTTCCGGGTAGACTTTACTTCTGTACATTTTTTTGTGTCTCAAAAGGTGTTGTAGCAAATCCTCAATTAAATCAACCCGCGTTGACGTAGTTCAGGTTATGATTTTTCGGGCTATAAAAGCCGAGGATGTAAAAAAATCCGTAGTCGAGTCAACGCCAGGTTCACGATTCCGCTTGATTATATATCTGCATCTGGAAAAAGCGTTTTTCAAAATCTGGAGTTCTTTGAGTCAACCTCTCGATGACTTAAATTCGATTTCTCTATTCGTTTTACAGTGTTAAGGGGACGGCCCAAGGAGACAGTATCCCATGTTACTACAAAAGTGTTACAGAGACAAATTTCGTTACATACAATAAATTTAGCCCCTAATCTACAGGATGACGTCACACACCAGAGACGCCACTGAGTGGAGCCCCTGATTATTTTGTATGTCTGTGGCATCGTAGTCTTAAACGGATGAACCGATTTTGTTTAGTTTTTAAAGGTGACTTGTTCGAGAATGTTCTTAGCCATGATTCAAGAAAATCTGTTCAGCCGTTTGAAGATAATGAACTTTTTCTAGTTGTTGAAGGGGCATGATCAACTTCTATCATCAGATCGATTCGAAATTTAGTATCCTGCGACTTAAGGGCGTTCACGTGGCAAATATTTATAATTTTATATTTGCCTGACATTGTGTTAATTTTGTAGACGTTACTTGTGACTATATCTTCCAATTGTAGAAATATTTTAGCTCTCATAGTTTTCCCATGGCGGCACGTTATAGTCAGAATTTGCAAGTTACAGGAACAAAGATACAACGAAAACCAAGTGGCTTGCTCGAATGAAATAATTTTCACTGAAATTAGATGTAATGGGCACTGTGCTAAAAGATTTAAAAACACTCAACAAAGTCATTTTGTCTTTTTTAAAAATTGCCATAAATGAGGTAAATTTTCGTCATTTTAGGATTTTTTTAAATAGTACAAAGGAATTCCATTCTGTGTTTTTAAATCTTTTAGCACAGTGCCCATTATATCTAATTTCAGTGTAAAT
>PNEQ01125911.1:0-22377 GCA_003012365.1 Medauroidea extradentata | reverse complement strand
CGAGAGCTACAAAAATTTCTACAAGTGGAAAATGTAGTCACAAGTAACGTCTATAAAACTAACACTATGCCAAGCAAATATAAAATTATGAATTTTTACCACTTGAACAACCTTAAATGATATTACAATAACATGGTCTCCTTCACCTGATGCTGTAGCTTCATCTGGAATCTGCAGAATACCCAACTCCTCACCAACTAGCAGTCGGTTTATTCATTTTTAATTTAAGTTTTACTTGTCATTGTTGGTGACAACAAGTCGTCGCTCATTTGCTGTGACGTCATGCGTGTGTGTGTTACAGGTATAAGACCAAGGCTGAGTTCGATACGAGTGCAATGTGCCCTGGACAATTTGCACAAGCTCTTCTTGATCCCTACTTGTAGAAGTGCTCATTTTGTGAATTCGTATCAAGGACTCTAGAAGGCTAAGTGACAGCTGTCCTTATCTGAAGGAGACGTTTAGGGTGCATGTGTGGCCTTGCTGTGAATTCGAACAGCGGCATGTCTGACTTCGGACCCGGCATGTATTTTTCAAGGGCCTCATGCCTAGTACGGGCCTTTAGGTGGTCTTATAGAACACATTCCAAGGAGCTGAGGGTTAAAAAAATCAACTCACTGCCCACGAGGCAGAGCTGCAGATGTCCACGTCAGGCATTGAAACAAGCTGGTGCAAAATACTTTTCAACCAACACCACAGGACTCCGCCAATGAACTCGAAGGGTATGATCCTGGATCTAACCTCACGTTTTCACGCCGTTGTCACTATGGGAACCGTCGAAGAAGCATCGGAGCGGGAAGGATTGTTGGCGGCGAGCTGAACATAATGACGGTCTCACTAGGGGTGTGGTAGGGGGAGGATATTCTCCTGCTCGCGATCCTCTCCTCGACTTGTAACGAGAGCCACCATTGTCAGTCGTCGAGTTGCTGGACAGCACGTCTCCTAGCAGCCACAAAGACCCACAACACGAGGCCTCGTGGTGGTGTCTGCGTGGACCTGGCCCGGGGGGGGGGGGGGCAGGGAGGGTCGTCTCTTCAACCCTCACCAGACTACCGGCCCAATGTAGCCAACAGTGTAACTGAAAACATCGCTAGGAATTCGCTAAATCTGCCCTTGAAATTTGATACTAAGTTTCTACACACCTGAATAATTTTATTTATTACTTTATCAAAATTTTCTAATGGAAATAAATATATGTACCTCGGAGGCATAAAACACTTTTTTTCCCCAGAAAACCGTATTTTGTATTCAGCTATTTAGAACACAAAAAAATTTTGTTTACGCAGCACGAACCTCCTGATGTATGCCAGTAGAAATCACTTATAACTGTGGTCATATTTACGGTAAAAAAAGATATTTGACAAGTGTACACAGTATATTTTAATACATCCACTAAGACTTGAACTGAAAGTTTAAATTGTAGGCCTACTTAAAAATCAGTATGTATAGTTTTTAAAAATAATAAAAAAACATAATGCCTCAGTAAGACCATTGAAGGAAAATTACCAAGTCGCTAGCCAGAAATTTTTGTCGGCAATCAAGATCGTACAGCTGTAAAACTTTTAAATTAACGTGCAGAACATAATAGTATAGTATATTCTCACATATGGCAAACAATAATTATAATATTTAAGGTCAAGACACTGGATTCACGACACCAGGGATACATTTTCACAGTAGAGTATGAGTGTGTATCCATTCCAAAATGATTTGTAGGACTTCTGGGAGAAAGTGCGAGTGTGAGTGCAAGAGTGAATGTGAGGGCTAGTGTTGAATATTTGGAACACATCCAAAAATATTGAAACACGTTTGTGTATTAAAATTCTTAAGAGGGCGTTGTTCGATGTGGCTGTTTAAGGGCACTTATAATGCGTTCACTTTTTTTTTAATTTCAGCTATTCGACAACGTTACTCCACTTTCTAACATGGGCAGTACGTAATAAATCAGTGTTTATTATTCACGGCATTCTAAAGTCAACATTCGAGGCGGCAAAAAGATATGTGAAGCCATCAGAAGTGATCACTTTATCGTGGACATGCTACCTAGCTCTGTGGCGTAGAAAAGTACATCTCGGACGTGACGTCTTGCATTATTTATTTTATTTATTAACGTATTTTATTTACGCCAAGTTAGGGCGGCCAAGTGAGGAAAAATTGTAATTTTATATTCGTATGAATAAGACATAACTTCGGAGTGCATTTTCCTATTACAAAAAAAAAATACTTCAGCCAGTTTTCCTATAACGGCATTTCAAAGTCAAAATTTGCATATTTTTCGTTCTTCTAAGCCGCAAAAGCCAATTACCATAATAAAAAAAATCTCATTGAAACAACATACCACGTGCCGCTGTCGGACGTGTTTTAAAATCTATTACAAAATACCAATAAACGAGGTGAAAAAATTCAAATTTCAGATTTATTTTTAAGTACATAAATATTTTGTAATTTATTTAAATAATTTATCAACTAGTAGCCCATGCCATGAAATTTCAAATTGAATTTTCTAATTTCAATACGATCATTGGTTTTTGCTGCTTATAAGAACGAAAATAATTTAAATGTACAATTTTAAATGCCCTTACGAAAAAATCACTAAGCATTTGAGAGGATCATTATACTCCTAGCAACGTCAACAAATCTAACATTACTTCGTACAAACATAAAATTATGACCTTTCCTTCTTGAACACCCTTAAGGCGTCAAGCATTTTATTACATTTAATCAATTACATAATACTTATGGCAGCTACATAAAAAATTCACTAAATTAATGTCTTAAATCTAAAGTAACATACATCTTAAGTAACCTAAAATAGGATTTAATTTTGCAATACTTAATTAAAATAAAGAAGTAAAGGCAAGTAGTTACCGAAGAAATATCGAAACGATTTACTCATCACACAGTAAGAATTAATTATATAAAAAGAAATAACATACAGTAATATGATGCCAGTTATTATATGTGCCACAGATATACACATAATTTCTTACACCTCCACGAACTCTTTCATAGATGCGACCTACGTTAACTAACAACTAACTGATGCATAGTCTGTAAGGTAAGATGTCGAGCGAACGACTGGAATAGAGCAAAACTTTTCCAAAAAATAATATTTCGAATATCAATATCATTCATATAATTGACAATACCAGAACTTGGAATAGCAGGTTTCTTATAAAAACAAAGTTGCAAAAGAGCACTACCAAACTTTGCAAAAAAACTTTAAAACCAAAACGAAATAAAAAAGACAATAACACAACACTTTCTTCGAAAGAAAAGACCTTAAGATTCAAAATAGCTGGATCTATACTGTTAGCAACATCATCTTTTTCGAACGTAATAATATTCTTAAACATTTTTCGTGGAAAGTATCTTCTTCGACAAAATCTCCTTCTTGACTTGAAAGCAAAGCATACTACCGCCCAGTGTTATTAAATAATAATCCAAATATATATATATATATATATATATATATATATATATATATATATAGAGAGAGAGAGAGAATATCTACTCGGAAAAAAAAATCCCATCAATTGTGATGAGTAGTATATATTTTATCGACGATTCACAACAACATTTAATCTAGACGTACCCGGAAATTGTTTTATGTCATAGTAAAATGTCGGTAACAGATGATCGTACGTTATTTTTATTTTACGAAGCGACTGTAAAAATACTTCCTTGAATGTTCAGGAAGTTATTATCCCAGATGTAGTATGGTATAGTTACCATACTTCCGTCTTGTAAATATGAAAACTTTTACAGTTGTTACAATACAAGTCTGGTATCTTCAGTATACATTTGACTGTTTTATAAAAAGGTTTAGGAGTGCTACCATGGATGTCTGGGAAACTATTCTACCATACCTACTTTCTTAGCGCTCCTATACGCACGTCTGGTAAATTTACAAACGATTTTTTAGTGTGTTCATGACCACAAGATAAATGATTTCTCAATATAAATTAATATTTCATAGAGTCTTACGTTTACTCATTCTGCATTCACAACCAGCACTTAGCGTACGTACGTACGAAGTAGAAAGTTGACAAACTATGTTACGTACGTACGCACGCTACGCGAGTACTTCTGCTTGGTCCGCCTTCTGTTTCCTGCTGACAACACTGATATCACTGACAGTTCCCCAGTGACCGTCAGCAGTAAGAGAACAGTATCAGTAAACAGCTAAATATTTCTCAGCCAGTAAATAGAAAATATCGGAACGTTAAATAAGTAAACATTACTGCAGTCTGCGTTGCCTAGCAACTACATCTTTGACATCTCTTTGGATGTGATCTCATTCTGGCGATAAACAATTTTGCTTATTTTGTTCATTGTGTAAGTTGTATTTACTTTGTGTTTAAATTCGGCATATTTTTAGCATATTGATGTGCCTAGCACGACTTACGACTGATAAGAATTTTTTTTTCTTTTTTCAACGAAGCCTAAACATCGCGCATATTTATGTTTGTGAAGCTGTACGCATTTAGCGATTATTTATAAATACGTAGCAAAGTAAGATTCAACCTTTTAACATTATTTAAGCTTTGTAATCTGCAAACGACGAATACTTCAGTAACTTTAAGCAGACATTAAATAAACGTAAGTACATGTACATAGTTATACTGTATATAAGTTAATAGATAACTGCTTTGGCCATAAATTCTTAAAACAAAATTCCTTACCATGCAATTACAACACTTCAACTTTTGCATTTCCGCCAAAAAAATATTGGTTTCCTGACAACACCGATGCTCTGAAGCGCAAGTAAAATCAGTAATCTCAATAAATGGATGTAGCCTCGCACAGGGTATCGTCATCATCAACCAACCTTCAGTGAGTATCAGTGCCGTCTCGGCAATATCGGAACTATAGCTGACATGACTGAAAACACTGGCCAGTGACATCAGTTAATAAGCCTGTGCTACAATTGTAGTGTCCTCGGTCCTAGGATATCCTCAGTCCCCTGTCCTCGCTCATATTCGAAGCACTGAGTGGTCCATGTTATCAGGTGACGTCATGGTGTTTGTTCTCGCATGTCCCCTGTCCCTGTCCTCTGTGAATTGGCTAATTTTTAATTCTTGTCTTCGGTTGTCCCATCATGTCCTCTGTCCCAGCACTTGTGTAAATAAGAAGAAGCATTTGACGTCATGAATCAGCTTGCAATTCGTAAACAACACAAAAATTGAGACTGAGCGAGTTATTATAAATACATTTATTGGTCACGTAATACTATCAATAATAACAAATATAATAAACTAAAACAAATTCGAATCGAAATGTGGTACGAAGCATTTACTGCTATATGGTGCGGTTTCCTGGGCGTAGCAGTTGGGACAACTTCGGAAATCGATTGTGGCAACGATATTTTCACGTTACCACTGTGGACAGAGGACACGGGACATTCGCGGACAAGGCGCATGGTATTGTAGCATAGGCTTTATGCACGTACGTACGCTACATGGTGGAGGTGGTTCAGCCTACGTAGGGACGGAATAGCTAGGTTGGCAACACACATTACTCAGCACGGCCGCGGTAAGAAGAGCCGCGCACAATGGCGAAGGGAAGACAAACTGCCCCGGCGGCGGACAATGGCCAGAGTGTAGCACAATGCGCCTACCTGGAGGAAGGCGTCTGGTAGACGTGCTGATTGGGGCTACGGAGATCCTCGCCGCCCGACGAGACTGGGACACCCGCAGAGTTGGCGCGTCTTGGCTTACCTGCGACACCTTCCAGTGGGACGAGAACAACCCCAGTACATTTCACCCGCCCTCCACAACTTGGTTTAGTGGCGAGGAGACCCACCCTCCCTCGCGTGGCGACCTGCCTATGGCTGTATCGCACCTCCGGTCTGGGACTTGGTTATAAACCGCTTCGCTGTAAAGTGTCTACAAAACTACTAGGCTGCTGTGATGGTAGTTCACTAATGATATTCCTCAGCAAATATAATACATGGTTGGTATTACATATAGCACAGGTCGTTCGGAATAAAGAAAGCACTAAAAATTTGACCTTTGAGAAATATCAGTAGCCGTTACTGCGTAAAATTCAACATTACCAGTGGTTCCCTTGCTGCTTGTATGGTTGGTAGCGAAGTTACAGAATATAGTTCCGTGTACATTCATATTTAAATACAACAATACTGAAACAAATCCAACCGAAATCGACATAATTGAATTTTATAAAATTAGTAAACATTTTTTTAATCAAATTATGTGGGTTACTGCCGACTGCACGATTTATCTTACACGCGCAAACATTAAGTTACGTGTCCAGAGAGATTCGAAATGTCCTGTCGTTAGCCGTTACGCGCGGAAAGATACGAATAGGCTGAAAATAGATCATTAACAGTGCTTTCAAGTGCTCACTTTATCCCGAACCATCTAGGCTATATCAATGCAGGACAAGGCCCAACACTATCATAATCTTATAAAACCATCATTACTAAATCACAGAATATTTAGTTACACAGAAGTTAAATAGCCGGTAGGATGGCAAACTCACTCACACACGCCAGCAAAACGGTCGCTGGCCAGCAACATGGCGGAAACTTCTACGGCAAATCAGCGTAAGGTGGCTACCCTGCTAGACCAATAGGAAACCTGCCGTAACATGCAGGAGCCAAACATATACGGGGCTGGTATCAACAACCTCGGGCAGCCAATAAGTTGCGAAGTTCGCCCGTATCAAACGGGCCGCGATGTCATTTCATGTCTGTATTGTTATTCTGTCTGTGACTAAATCTATTACAATAATTACTAATCTAATGAGTACTGTTTTTGACATGTCTTGCGCTTGATTTATTGCTATGGAAGAAGTTACATTTTACACAATAATTTCTCCCAAAACAATAAATCAAGCACAAGACTGTTGCCGCATTAAGGCTGTGTCTCAATTCAAGAGTGTGTACATACACTCTCACTACCCACTCTCCCTCTCGGCCACTCTGGCTCACTTTATTCGAATTGGGACGTCTACTCTCGCACTATGGACTCAGCACACTGCATTCTATTGGCAGTAATTGTAAGTAAATAAATAAATAATCTACAATGCGAACGAATTAATTTAGATACATGCCTCAATATTAAAATAAATAAAAAAACATTGAATGACTTAACTGCTGTTAAAATTACAGGTTATATTGATACCAATGAGGACATTATTTCTATTAATTTTCATTTTTTTAAAATAAATCGCAGTGGCTGTATAGTTTACTCTGAAGGCCACGAAAGTAAACGGGATGAGAAATCGTGATTTTGTAATAACTACGATATATTTAATGTAGGTTATTGTTATTATCTACTATAATATATTTATTAAATACAAGAACGGCGGATTAAAACAACGAACAATGAGTAAAAATAGTTCTTAACGAACACAAATAAAATGGTTTAACCTTAAAGCAATATGGCTGCCACAGAGGGTGCGAGAGTGAGCTGCGAGGGAACATCATCGCCCACTCTCGTTCACTCTCCTATTGCACACTCTCCCTTTGAGTTGGGACAGTATAAAGTACCCTCTGTGACGTCAAGAGTGGACGAGAGAGTACTCTTTCAGCGAGTTGGGACACGGCCTAAGGCGCCCGCCTGCCTGCCTTGTAACCAGCGTTGCAGCGTGCTAGCAGAACGATTCTATCTAAGAAACTACTAAACGTGTTTCAAATGTGTGGATTTGCGAATAGAACAAACATTTCAAACGACATCGGAATGGTAGTTTCAAAACATCACGTTACTTAGAAAGACCGTTTCGGAGCCCCTCAAAATGGCTATAAACGGCTTTTTCAAACTTTTAAATATAAACAACTACTGAAGGGATTCGTGTGAAACTACAATAGAGAGGTGTATTGGTCTTTACTTAAAACATTCCACCAATAAAAAGATGGGGTCACCACTGAAAGTGTCAATCAGGCGAGTGTCCTACGATACCACTGCGCGCCGTTTCAGTGTATTGCAGTAGAGGTGATAACGCGCCAGATAAGCCGAACAAAATCGCCCTTAGTGCCGTGCCTCACTCACACAAATACACGGCCACCAGGCGGGCGCCTTAACGTGATGTGATGAGATATATTTTGGTCAGCGCTTCACATCGTGGTCTTTAGCGCAGGTGAGGGGTGGCATGATGTGAGTATGAAACAGCACCGGAATGAAAGGGCGGGGAAAACGGGAGATCCCAGAGAAAACCCGCCGACAAGCGGTATCGTCCGGCACGATTCCCACACGCGAAACGAAAATCCGGGCCCCATCTCCGCCGGGAATCGAACCCGGATCGCCTTGGTGTGAGGAGATTGACGCATGAACGTTGTTGCAGTGCGTTATTAGGAATTTGTTTTTCATAAGAAATGCTACTAAACCTGTGTTATACTTACCAGCAAAAAGGAAACACATAACTATGCTTCTCTATTTCTGTTTAACAGAAATCATTTTTAGGTTCCAGGGCACTTAAAAAGGGCTAAAAACTGGCTTTTCCAGATTGCTGTCACGTAAAAACTGCCAATCGGAATAGCACAACAAAAATAGAGAAGCACCCGTTGGACTTTTCTACGCACTTTCCGTAAAAAAAAATCAGTAGGTTCACAGCTTAAAATCCCATAGGAAAAAGCCAACAACCAAATCCAAGCATGCCTTTATTGCGCCTCGTGCATAAAGACGACACGGTTATTGACACGCGAGCTAGTCTAGACTTAACTGTTCCCCGGTTTCCCCTATTTCAAACGTGGCATTTAGTGCCTGCTCTATGCGGCTCTTAAGGGCGGTCAAGTGGGGCAAAATCGTAATTTTATATTTGTACAAAATGGGTTAGTTTTGTAGACATTACTTGAGAGAACATTTACCTCTTGCGAAAAAAATTTACTCAGCCGGTTTTTCCATAATGGAATTTCAAAGTCAAAATTTGATTATATTTTTTCTTCATACAAATCTTGAAAACCAGTAAACATAATTAAATGGAAAAAAAAAATCACATAAAAACTAGACGCCACAGTCTTCGGCTTGAAGCATTCTAAAGTATTTTTGTGTTCAAAATAAATTGCTAAAAGTAACAAAAAAAGTTGTCAAATTTCCAAAAAAAAATTTTTAAACATAAAATTTTTGGTAAAGGGTTTTTATATGCTACGAGCCACTGACAGTGACATGTAGTTTTGATGTGATTTTTTCCATTCCAATATGTTTACTGGTTTTCAAGTTTTGTTGGAAGTAAAAATGTGCAAATTTTGACTTTGAAGTGCCTTTATGGGAAAACTGTGTGAGCTAATTTTTTTTTTCGTAAGAGGAAAATATACTCCCAAATACATCCAAACACACAAATATACAATTGGTAATTATTCCTCACTTGAATACCCTTAAGGCTGTGAAATTCATAAATTCATGTTTCTCCGCAATAGCGTTAGTTCCTCTTATGAAACATTTTTAGTTTGTATAGTATACACATGTCACGTCAAAAGCCATCATGTGCGTGTTACGGGAGCATACACCGAACAGGTTTACTGGCATATTTTTCTATAATAAATGCATGCTAATGTTTATACATCAGTAATTATTGTGGTGTATGTCGGCTGTAACAAATGCGCATCTCCTACCAATGCGACGAGCTGCCGTGGCGATGTGTCGAGTTGCCGCGATAAGAGCTGACCCTGTTCTTTCTACGTCAGTAGACTGAATAAAAAATCTGTGAGTGACTCATTTTATACCAACTGGACGCTCTCTGTCTTGCGTCTGGATGATACGTGAGGCAAGTATTTGTGACATAAACTTATTAATTGTGATATTGCTAATGTGACGATTTTTATTAGATAATTATTTTCTTATGCAAAGTACAAAGTTCAGCATAGGCAGGTTTACAGTTTGCCTTGTTTGTATACATGTACAAAGTATAGTACTGCATTATAACTTTACAGAAAACTTTAAAATTTACAAAAGTTTGCATGTGAACGGTACACACAAACCTGAATTTTACATTCATGGCGGTAATATTTTTTTTATAATAGTATGCCACATCCAACGAAATTTTTCATCGAATTTCATCAAACTCGGTATACGTACATATACAACATACTAAGCTGACATTACTCTGTGCATTTTGATCATACTATGCTTTTTGTTTTCAAAACAGTGCACTGTGGCAATTTTTATATTTTTGGCGTTTATATCCGAGGAAAAGTTTTTCAGAATTTCATCAAACTTGCACACGTATACTATATACAAAGCTGACATGACTTTCGTGTAATTCGGTCATCTTGTGTTCATACTTTCGTATTGGTGGCCATTTTTAGGTTTTTAACATGGTATGACATATCTGAGGAAAATATATTCCGGAGTTCAGTAATCTTGGTACACGTATACTACATAGTAAATTGACTTGGCCCTTGTGTATTTATTCCATCGTACGATCATATTTTTAAGCTTACTGGTCTTTTGTATATTTTGTACAGTAGTATTATTTTGTTCATCCTGTGTTTATATTTTCATAAATGCGGCCAAGTGTTAATTTATAAAGCATGGTTTAACTTAAGGGCACGGGCCCGAGTTTCTCCATGTTTGATGAATATTATTTTTTAAAACACAAACGGGAGCCCATATTATAAAATCGCTCCGTAACTTTGTTATGACTGGTTTTAACTACGAGTTCTGATTTTGTCGAGACAGAAGACTGCAAGATGGTAGTTAATTAGTTAATTTACGAAATTTTACTTTATTTGATAAAATAGCTTAAATATTCGTACAGTCTGTCTCGAAAAATCACATTACATAGTAAAACCAATTAGCAACATAGTTTCAAAGGAATTTGACGATATCGGCTCTCGTATGTGTTTAAAAAAATAATTCTCTTAAAAGCAGAGAAACTCGGGCCCATGCCCTTAATTGAGTAAATATTTATTCCCATTTTTATTACTCTTGGTACACATACGCTGTTTTGAAAATATACTTGACTATTATGTTTTCGTTCACTTTTATGCTTTCGTTCATATATTTAAAACGGCAGCCATTTTTTTTTTATTTAGCAAAATTTTGCATATTTGATGAAATATTTCTTTCGAATTTTATTAAACTAAGTACACATATACTACACAGTATGCTGACTTCACTTTTGTATATTTTGTTTATCCTGTATTTATATTTTCGTAATGGCGTTCATTTATCTATTTTTAGCGTAATGTGACATATCTAAAGAAATATTATTCCTAATTTCTTTAATTTGGATACATATAGGCGATATTAATTAGATAGCTGTCTTGACTTTGTGTTTTCCGTTCATCGTGTGATCGTATTTAAAAAACGGCAGCCATTGTTTCTTGTTTTTTAACATACTATGATATTTTAGAACAATTTTCCCGAATTTTATTAAATTGGGTACACAAATATTACTTAGTAAGCTGAATTATCTTTTGTGAGTTTTGTTCTTCCAGTGTTTTACTATCACCCTGAGCTAATTTAATATTTATAACCTACATTATCGAAGTATTTTATTGTTATAGATACATCACTTGAGAAGATAGCACAGGAAAAATCTAATTTATTTTTACTGAATATTCTTAGATTTAGGTTTAACGATTTTTTAACTTTTAGGGTTAATTTGCATCCACTTTGAGGAAAGTAGGCTTACCCGTTACGCTGGCAACATTGTTTTTATTAATGTAGCATAATTTAACTATACCACATAGGAAAACGCACTTGTAAAAATAAAACAGACTCTTACTTACCCCAAACTAACATTTCTGTGCGTTATGTACTCAATCAGGCTGTGCATAGGCTGTTCAGGGCAAAGAAATCACTTACGGCCCAGATAATTTTTTTTTCTGAAATCAGATTTCCATCTTTCCTACTTTCATTCATATAAACGTCATATGACTAGTAAACACAAACATACATTCCATCTCTGCGTAAAGTAAACGTCAGAGGCCGTGTACAAAAATAGTGTGTGTTATTTACGTAGATACATAACTGTAATGCAAGTCAAACAGTTACGTCAAAAAGAAACAACGATATATACGCCATGCCGGGGCCCGGCCAACACAGTCTTACCCAACATGCAGTGGACAACCAATAGCAAGGCTCGTTTCTAGAATATTTTACAACCGTAGTCACCACCACGCCCATTTCGCTTCTGTATACCGAACAATTCTGTGACGTGGGTGCGTGGCTGGCGCCAAGGCGATAACAGACACCAGGGATTTTTTTTTCTCCGTGGAAAGTTTTTCAGGATAACACAGAACTAGACAGGTAACATTTTTGGGTTGTAAGGAACATGTTTTTCCTTTTAGCAGTGTTTTGGTATCTATCTAGACCGGGCTGATTTAGCGAGACTAAAAGGAAGTGACGTACTAGGTAAACTACTATATGAGCACCTGATACCCTGTATCCTTATACATATGTGACCGCGATAGTAAAGTGGTCAGGCCACTCTACTGCGACATTGTAGGATATTCTTAGCTTCAAAACGAAACATATCTTAGCTGTTAAAAAGTTGCACTTTTCAACGCAATAGGACACAGATGATTCAAAAATGTATTTGCATAAAAATATCAATGTTACAACAACGTGCTTAATTTTTGGAGTTCGAGCGTCGTTTAGTTTCAAGCCAGTCGGGAAACAGAAAATAACGCTTTCCGAGTTCTGTTAGGCTGATTTTACCTTACCCCTAGGGGCACATTACCGTTGCCTGCCAAGTCTATTAGCGAAGTAACTACATTTTTTTCACAGGTTGTTAAGATGTGAGTTTTATTAAAGAGCCGTAAATCCGTCAGCCATAGATTAGTATATTCCTGGTGGAGTCGCTCCCGATTTTCGTATGTGGGAAACGTGACGGGCGTTTTCACTGGCCGACGTGTTTTCTCAAGGTACCCTTGCATTCCATCGTCGCTTCATAATCACCTCATCATCATTACCAACGTTTAAGGCCTTAATTTTAACACTGAACAAAACCTTTCGACCCACCCACCTTTATGACTGACCAACACTATTCACACATACCCACATAGACCTAAGAACACATGTGTTTGCAGACTCTTTTTCTAAACGTATTTATGTATTTAAATTTTGACTGACACACTGGAGACGGCAGGCGTAGCAAGGTACTAAATTTAAAAAAAAGTTCAGTGATGGCCGTGACCCATTCTAGCGACGAGGCAAAGAGTCCGGCTGCAAATATGCGTTGGTTAAATCCTATCCCTTCGCGACTTAGTGTGTGATTGCAATAGAAAAAGTAAACATTAAGAATTATGAGGTAAGCTTTTGTTGCGCACACGAAAACACATGCTACAGTTCACAGTAAAACTATTAACTTATAATTTCAGCCAATGGAAACAAACAACAATACCATTATCAGAAGGTGGTAATATGAACTACATATTCGACGGTAAAATATTTGACAGTTTTTTTGCAAATTATTGCGTTTAGTATTTTAATTTAGATAAGGATGGGTGGAAATGGATGAAGAACCCATAATTCCAACTTTATGAATAGTTTTGACCGTTGGTGTTGTTTCTCTGCGTCGTAGATGGGTTTATGCTTCACCCTGATTGCCTGCTACTCTAGAACTCTTACTTAAGATATAAACTTGAACAATTTCGTTTAACGCTTAGGGATACCCAACCCACTCACACGACCTGCTAAATTATATTGTAAACCATCACATTGAACAATACTCACTCAGATCTTCTGTATGCGTCACATGGCATACGTTAGTGACTAAGTTATCAGATGTAAACCCATTCTAACAGACACATAGAACGCATCACCAGATCACTAAAGCTGCATTTTAGAAATTATGTCATTGTCGTTTAAGCGGGAAGAGAATTTCCACAATTTTCATCAATTTTTTTCTTACTACTATCAAAAATCAAGGCTCGACAATCCGTAGATGATACACTGTAACTGAGTGCAGACAGGTTCGATTGAAATGGAGAGAATTTGCAATTAAATAATTTAAGTAAATTGAATTTCTTAACTGATTACTATCCCTGTAAAAAATTTTACATTGACTATACAACTCTTGCCATTCACACTCTTTAGATCAATATTTACGGGTATAATTTACAAGTAATCTCCATAAAAGTCTAAATTGCTACTCTAGTATACAATCAATGTCTCTCTCTCTCTCTCTTAAATCAGTCCCCCGAGCTCATAGGTCTCTTTCCAGAAATGTGTCGCTATTTTGCAGCAACAGTCTAACCAGTTCGTTTGCTCTCACACTCACTTACACCACTCCAACATTCCTACTGTCGTCCACACTTGCCGCACAGTCTCTCCTTGATCCGCCGGTCTCGCCTCCTCCCTCGCTGCCAAGTCAATCGCGAACACTCACAGGCTAAATAAACGTCACAATCACTTTGTCGCTGCTCGCAGTGGACCGATGACACCCAGAACATTCTCATGGCTCGCCAACAATGCTGGTCGATGTAAGCCGACATTTCCGGGTGTTGTGGTAACGTTCCGTCACATCTGAGCTGAGTGCCAGTCAAGGATAATTGACAGGTGCCCACACACACACACAATACTCGTGACATCAACCAGGCACAAACTGCATGAGAGGCCCCCATCGCCAGGGGGTGGGAGATGGGGAGGAGGAGGGGTGCAGTCCGCTGCCTCGTCACTGGGACTGAAGGTAGCGAGCAGGAAGGGGGGGGGGCATGTGGCATGGCTCGTCAGGTGGCTCAAACCCATGTCACCGAGAGCATTGTCTCGTTACAATACTTTCGTACACCGCCTTGCACTTTTACACAGTCACAGGCTTTCTCATTTTTAGAGTACTGACTGCAAAATTTAAAAAAAAAATTTTCCTATCTGCTGTTCAGTGCTCCAAAAATTAGAACGTCTATGAATACGTAACTTTTAAGAAGGTGTACGTACATAAGTAAGATCTACAAAATGTCGAGCCTTTATTTTCTAAAGTAAGTGAGAAAACAACATGTTGACGAAAAATGTGAAAATTCGCTGTTTCGGTGCTCCTAAATTTTGTTATACATTTGTAATTGTAGTTTTAATGGAAGTACCAGCACTTATAGTAGCAGAAAGGGGTTTTAGTTTCGATGTGTGAGTGTACATCTCAGCCAGCTACGGACGACTAACCAGAAGAGTCATCGTGCGTAACTCCCAGGCTTGGACGGCAGTTTTCTTGCAGCATCACGACGTGGAGGGAGACTTCAACAACCAGCAAGGCAACCCTATATGCCAGGACCACGCAGGTGGTCTTCCGAAGGTACTTGACTGACAGACAGCCCTACCCCCGTGTAGTTGTGGGAAAGTCGAGAGAGACCCCGGGCTGAGGAATCTTCACTTCGAGCGTCGTCGTCCCGTACCACTGCGGCTGTCGGTGCTCGACAGCTTCCCTCTCCCCCTTTCCCACATCCCAGCATCCCCAGCGGGCGGTGGACCACCTTGGTGAGATAATCAAGTCGTCGTGATTCGTCACGTTTGTCCGCCGCTGTCGCTTACAGCACTGCAGGTTCACGGACCGCCGAGATTATCTTGGCGAGTGTGTCCTACTGTTGAGTTTGTTGTCTTGGCCGAGGCCAAAGGTCGATTGCACAGTCCTGTGAGGAAATTACCGAGGTTAAGGTGAAACTGAGGAAAAAAATTGGGCAAGTATGTGGAATTTTCGTTTGTATTGCAGTCAGAATATTGATAAATATCTGTCAAGGCGCCACCTACTAGCCGTGTGTTTGTGTGAGTGAGGCACGGCGCCAAGGGCAATGTTGACCGGCTCATCTGGTGTGGTATCGCCTCTACCTTAAGACACTGGAACATCTTGATGTGGTTTCGTAGGTCAGTCGCCTTACTGATACTTTCAGTGGTAACCTCATTTTTATTGGAGGAAATTTTAAGCAAAGTTCATTGCTTGTTTCTAGAGTAAATAGATTTTTTAGATATAACAGGTTGAAAAAGTTTTTTGTTTAAGCAATTTTCAGGGGCTCCGCAATGATCATTCTAATTATGTGAGGCCTTTAAACTACATTTCCATCATCGTTGATTCATTAATGGGCACATGTGGAATAGTTTCGTAAAGAAACGTGTTTACAATAACACTGCAACACATTTTAATTGCGTGGTAGGCAGCGGCCTTAGGGTGAAGGGTTATCACACGAATGATGCGACAATATATTCCTCTTTAAGAATTTACTTAGAAACGAAACAAAAATTTACATTATTTTTCATACATAATCTTAATATATAAAGTGGTGTCCTGCTAACACACTTACTCATCAACGCACAGTCCAAACCGCTGGACCTATAACCATGAAATTTTGAGGGAAGCTTCCCCCTAGCCCCGTAGGCACCCGCTAAGAACTGATTTTTCGATATTCGATAGTTAAGGGGGTGAAAGGGGCGAAATGTTTAAGTTAAAAATATTGCCCAAACAAATGCATATTTGTGAATTTTTAGATTTTGCGAAATTCGAAAATTAAGGGGATGAAAAGCCGTAAAATGTGTTTTTCATTAATCCGTGATTACCCCTAAACCATTTCAGATAGTGGGGTGTTTTTTTCTTTAAAATTGATGCTTAAGTAAATATCTAAAAAGTATTTTTAGGATATTTCGAAATTCGTCCTTGAAAGATCTTATAAAAATTAAACGTGTATTAAATTAATTCCACTTATCTCCTAAACAAGTGGAAATATTGAAATGGTTTTTGCTTTACAATAAATCTTACGTAAATATCAAAAAATAATTTCAGGATTTTTGAAATTCGTCCTTGAAAGCTATTAAAAAATTTAATATGTTGTCAAATAATCATCTGTGCCGCTTATACCCGTTTAGATATCGAGATGGGTTTTTGATAAGAATGAAGCGTATGTAAATATCTACAAATCAAATTCAGGATTTTAAGAAATTCGTAAATTAAGGATGTGGAAAACAGTAAAATGTTACAGTCTCCCAAAAATTGAGAATGAACATGGTGAAATAAATAATTCAATAGTGGTTTTATTTTTGCCAACCTACTCACAAATAAAACCTCTTTTGACTGTAGCCTGTACATACGAAAGAATTATTACGGCCTGTCTTTAAGTGTTCACTCAGGTATTGTATAAAGTTTGTGGTGTGGGAGGGGTCGGGTTACGGGTTCGTATCCCGTGCAAGACTTTGCGATGGGAATTACTATGACATCATACGAGCATATAGCGCGCGCTCTTTACACTGAGCTAAGACAATTGAGTACGCTAGCTGTTAAATGCTTTCATCATATATTTTATCTATAGTTACTGTTTACATTACATAATTTCTCACGAGCAAAGCCGCAACCAGGCAGCTATTTTATAGAGAAATAAAGATGAATTAAAAACAAAGATGTTCTGCAATTAAAGTACGCTCAGCGAAGTGGACTGGATAAAGTCGTTTGTATTTGTTGTTTTAAATATATACAGAGAATTTAGTAACACAATCAATTAATACGTAATTAAAAGTTAGGAACTCCTTTCTATAGTACACGCAAAGAGACAACTAGTATATACATATAATTAAACCTATAATCTGTGTTTCGTAGATTGCACAGTTCACAAAATGCGAAACGAATAAATAATAATAGTAATAAAATTACGTCATTACTTTTTATAAAATTGTTTCATAACCATATTTTTAGAAAACAGAGGGGCATTTAAAATACAGCCTCGCTTTTTCATAAAAATGTTTAACGAATGTAAACTCTGTGACTCTTTTACCTTGTCATTATTTTTCCCTCAAACATATCACCAATAAATTAAAAATAATACTATTATTCTCCTCCTTGAGGCATTCTAACATCAATTGTCTTGCAGCTTGAGGAAGCTTGGGGAAATATTAAGGAAGTTCTGACGACTCCCTGAGGAAATCCTCAGATTTTCCTTAGATTTCACTCACAATGTAAATTCCTCAAATTTTACTCAGAGATCAGAGAGACCTTAGATTTTTCTCAATATACGTATGCAATTGACTCTTAGACTCAGACACTTGCGACCTTCTTCTTCTAGCCGTTAGACGCATATTACTATATTGGCGTACAGTCTTCACGAAGTTACATCGTTAGTGCATAGCTACTTATACTAGTTTACAATGATTATAGAGCTAATCTAAAATTTAATTAATTTGTGTGTAATTACACTTCTAGGTCGACAAACTTTTACGTCATTGAATGTTATCGTTACTTATTTAACTACAACAGGTCCCTCATTCATATAGCTAACCAGTCAATTTCAGTAATCAGACACTAAAGGAAAATGTTTATTTAGCAATTAAATAACCTAATGTAAAAATTGAAATAAATAAAAAATTAAACTTGTTTTAATGAAACACATACACAAAATGTAAAATTGTAAGTTCTAAGATATTTGAGTTCAGTAAAATACATAAAATTTATTTTTGACTTTTAAAATGACAAACTTATAAAAATAGTAATTCGTGTGAGTTTTGTAATGGAATAATCGGCGCATCATCTAGGCTAACGTTGTTGAGTTTCACTGAAGATAATGGTGAAACACAATGCAGGCCCGCACTTTGATACAAAGTAAGGATCCAATAAATTAAGGGACGTATGCAATAAAAAAATCCAAATTCAGAATTTTAATATATATATATATATATATATATATATATATATATATATATATATAAATTAACCGAACATTCTTCTCTGTTTCATCTCATCTTCCTTTCATAGACGTACCTGTTACCCGGAATACTTAATACGCGCTCGGTAATAAATGTAATGTAGCCGTTTCGTACACGTCCATAAGTCAGAGCTGTCACATACGAGACTTGAATATGACGACCGTGAAACATCCCTTAAAGGAAATCTAATTCATCTAATTTAAATGTTGGTACGTACACGTTCTTCACGCCCACGATTCCACCGTGGAGTGGGCACAATAGTGCTTGCCTATAGGAGGAGCTAGATCAATCAAAAGCAGCTGTCGTGCCGACACGACGTTGGAGCAATAAATCACAGTGTTGGAGCTGTCAGCCACAGCGGGTGCGCTAACGCGCCGTCTAGTGGTAGGCCGTGCCGAGTAATTAAGTTATTAATGATGTACAGGCATGTCGGCGCAGTCACTTGCTCCACTTACAGCTCACCGAAACTAACCGTCGAAAGCCGTGAACCAAGCAACTTGAGGCGCTTACAAAAAACCTTACTCGGTCTACTCGATAGAGAAGACATTACTCTAAAACCGGGCAAGAACCTTGTGCGAGTATAGTCTTCCGGCCCGCAAGATCTCTTCGCCGGAGATTCCGCGGTGGTCGAGAGTTCAGACCTCTCGCCTCCCACCAAGGCGGTCCGGGTCAGTCGCATGTGGGAATCGTGCCGGACGATGCCATTGGTCGGCGAGTTTTCTCGGGGATCTCCCGTTTCCCCCTCACCTTCACTCCGGCGCCGCTTCATACTCACCTCATGTCATCTCTCACCAGCGCTGAAGAACTCGATGTTAAGCGCTGACCAAAATCTCTCACTCAGTCTTCGCCGGATCTACTCTAGTCTACTCTGCTCGGGAGCAGAGTAGATAGCTGCCAGGATATTAACAACAGGAAAACGCGCGTAGTAAGTAAACAAACACAGGATCCTGCGTGTGTACACACAATAAAATTCCGTAAACTGGGGCAACTTTGGATCTGGGCAAACTTTGTCTAACTAATTTTTTTTTTTTTATTGCGTTTAGTGTCGAACATTTCAAAATTTCATTCTAACGGATTACATGTATTTTTCAAGCGTTCAGCTCCAATTGCAGATGTATTCATCAAATCAAAGATGCCCCAGTTTTTGTAAGGTGCTTGAGTGCGTGTTCAGCAATGAAGGCGATGCCGGGGTGTAGTATTGTTGTTGGACGAAAAGTCTAGAGAAATTTATCAAGTAAAAAAATTTCCTAGAAGTACGTAATTCAGGTACGTATTAAATTACATAATTATTATTTACGAATGTCTTCTAAACACGTATATTTATAACAGTTTTAATTTATTTGCATACAGTAAACTCTCGATTAATGCAAAATACAGCTGTATGTGTCAAAGAACTATCACTTTTCAATCCCTTATTGCTATTGAAAATTTTGGAGGTTAACTCAGGCATACGAATATTAAACCAGTACAAAAGGATATTCTGCACTGTTAGAACTTGGTATAGTATTGCAGGTCTGCCAGATTGGCTATTTAAATATACTGCGTCTGTGTATTTTTGCCCATATTTTCTTTAATAAGCCGCCAATATACTACTCCTCAATTTAAGTACGTTAGGAAAAACCGTTGAACATCCACAGACTTGTACACCCGATCACGTGACCAACGTTATCGAGTATACTATACTCACTGCGTTTTCGTAAACGTCTATGGACACAGTTAAGCATATTAATTAGCGCCACTGATTTTAGGTGTGAAGTATTTCGCACCATCTAGTTTCAATGTCTTATGCGCACATCTGCAGATAATAATTAGCGGTCAGCGTCTTAGGGATATCACGAACGTGTGGTGGCACAGTTAAATGAGCGACGCCTAATGCAATAATACATTCTGCCAATAACTATCAAGAAGAACTGCAGACGTGCACATATAGCAATGAAACAAAGTGGTGCTGTATTTTTTTTCGCCAAACATCAGTGGCTCTAAATTTTTTATTCTCACTAGATGCAGCTGTGAAAGGGATACTACATTCTAAAATGTAATAAACTGATACTCTCTGATCGCCAGTGATTTTACGCTTTGTTGAAACTTCTCCGTCTGACATTTATCGAAAGCTACAGATCGCATAATTCAAATAATTTACTGACTGAATTAGTGTAATTCTCAATTTAAAAATAATATATGATTAGATGTACAATAATTGTGTATTTTTTACAAAATTTAATTCTGCTTTTTTTACTACATGTTCTCAAAAACACAACAAAAATATTCACCAATATATTAGGACTAACTTATTTCTTTTCACTGTAGCTAGGTGTACACTTTAATGTTGGGTGTGCCGATTCAATATTTATTTATTGTTATTAATCGGTGTTGTGTGTGTTAATTTTGTCCGACATTTATTCAATAGAGCTTACTAATAATATCACAATTTAAAAGTAGGGTAACTTCACAGATAAAAAAAGGAACAAAATTTCAATTACTAACACTCAACTAGCAAATAATCGCTGAACGAAGGGAGTACTTACCTACAACTTATTTGCCATCAATGTGTAACCCTCAAATAAAACACATAACACACTTTTAAAAATTTAGAAAAAACAAGCAATAATTAGTTGCATGACGGCACAAAATGATGGTAAACTATCAACTATTGCATGTACATAGACTTAGATCATGTGGTATTGTTGATTTGTAGTGACAATTTGATTGTAGAATCAAACTGAAGTTTTCATATGACAGATTTATAGTAGCAATTTTACTGATTAAATAATTAATGTGTTATTTATCCGAGTGAAAATTTTTGCAACATAACTCTGTCACGGACGTTGAATAAGGTGAGGGTGGGCCGCAAGGGATTAGTACTTAAAACCTAAGGTAAATTGTTCATTCAGAGCACTTCCGGCCTAACTGAATAATATATTTTATCCAGAACACTAACCACTTATATTACAGCCAGCCCTAAACAGCTCAAGTCATGTGTATTGATTATCTGATTAATCTTTGTTTAACGACTGCTGATAATGTCTACTATTAAGTTGCAACTCTATCCTTAGACTAAAATTTATTTTCGCTTAAGTTTTGTCGCAGGTGTCCACTTGATTCAATTCGACACTAATAATTTAGTATGCATTGTTATTATTTAAATTTGCTAATAATTATGTTTAATTTTAAATTCATTTTTGTTGCTGCACTGAGAAAAAGGATTTGTTGAGTTAACCAAACATTTGTTTGTATATGTGCAACCAACAATGTAGTGTTGATTCAAACAAATATTATGTTGAACGCCAGATTTTGTTAAATCAACAATGTTGAATTATTGTTTCAACATCTGGTTTAGTTATTTTAACTAAATGAGATTATGAAATAACATGACTGCTTTGTTGATTTAACAAAAAAAGGTTGTCAACTAAATATGTGTTTAAAACAACACTACATCGTTGTTTGCACATATATAAACAAATATTTGTTTTAATCAACCAAATTTTTTCTCTCAGTGCGCACGTGTGTTATGAGCTACGTTGTTTGAAATGTGGGCAGTGTAAGAAAAGGGATTTTAGCATTAACTTCGCTACAAATAATTAAAGAATAAACAACCTACGAGATTACGGTTTATTCACTCTTGCTTGGTCAAACACTGTAACTAAAATTTATTTTATAATCATTTTTTACGAACAATATAGAATCTAAGACATTCTCACTAATAATTTATTTATTCTAGGCTTTCGGAGTCGCGGTGTTGTTGTTAGGTAATCTGCCCCCCCCCCTCCTAAAAAAAATACCAACTATCCAATACCACGGCGATCCG
>PNEQ01125910.1:50805-105245 GCA_003012365.1 Medauroidea extradentata | reverse complement strand
GTCGAGTTCGTCATATGTTCTTTCACTAATGTTGTATTCAAATAGGAAAATACACGGAACTACGTACAATAAATCGCTACCAACCATACAAGCAGTAAAGTAACTCTTGTTAGTGGTGATGTATATGCAGTAACGGCTAGTGATTTTTTTCAAAGGTTAAATCTTTAGTGCTCACTTTATTCCGAATGGCCTATACCAGAGCTGTAGATGTGCACGTGAGGCATTGAAACTAAATGTTGCATAATTATTTACACCAAAAATTATTGCCTCTAAGAATACCGCTATTGTAATATTTGATACCTATTACCGGTTTTCAGATAATTACGTTGTGCTGCAAGAAACTAGTGATTTCAAGGGTATGTTGGCACAAAAAAACTTCGTGATATACTATCATTATAGGCACGAGTATTTCGTGTATTGATTCTAGGTCAGGTTTAACGTCAAGGACTATACTTCATTTTTACTTGTGTGACTGTACGACAGTTGCTTTGACACTCATTTGACAACTGCAAGGCAGTAATAAACAAGGAAATAACTCGTGTTACCCGCTTGTACAGATAGAAGCCAAAGGATATTAGATTTTGGCCAGTGCGTCTATACGACTGAGAAATCTTAGGCTGCTGCCAGATGAATACGAGAAATACTCGTGCCTCTATCATCTCTAACTACTATACATAAATGCGTTTTTTGACTTTACTTCTATCGTATGTCACTAAGGTCATACTCTTTTGTTCCAACTGTTTTGCGATAGTTATTTTTTAAAAACATGAACGAGAGAAGATATAAAAAAAACATGTGTGGCAGTTTAGTTTAAAATGGCATTTGCCGTGTCAGCAAAATTTCCCAATTATAAGATTTCGACTAAAAATTCAACTGACCATAATTTCCTTAGTTGCATAATTAGGTAAAACCGTAGTATTTACTGGCTTGAGAAAATCAGCCAACATGGAGAAGACGACTTTAAACAAAACTTCAAGACAGATTTTCGATATCTGCTCTCATTTAGGCGTAAACAAATTAATATCGTTAAAAAAAATGTAGAACAAGAGAGCATGGCCTTAAAGAGGGGGGAAATATTTAGACTGATTAAAAATTACACGTTTAGGGCTGTGCACTTTGACTTTGGAGACGCGCAATAATAAGGGACCAGAAAATTTCGTGAATTCAATGACCTGTAGGCTTAAAATCTATTATACTATGCATACTCAAGCCCCATCTATTTGTTCATCGTCTGTTGTTCCACTGAGTAGCAACTGATGGACAAATAGTCGGGGCTTGAGTATGCATAGTATATTTGATTCTACCCTACAGGTCACTGAATTCGCAAAATTTTCCAGTCCCTAGCAATAATATACCAAGATGTAATATGCGTGCTATTATAGACTACCTAGTGATTGGGACCTGGATACGCGCTGGCTGTAAGGGTGAATATTGATCACTTACCACGCGTACAATCGCCTCTATGCTCAACGTACTCAACTGGTGTCTGCCTTTTCCTCGAACACTTCTCATGTAGCAGTCATCCTTATGCAATTCTGTAGTTACTATCTTTTCTGAAATTTTTAAATGTTTGTTGCAATGGGAGTTTACTATTCGAATATATTGGTCTGTGGACATACGCCCGTTACTCATGTTTTGTTGACCAAACTTGTGTTGCATGACAAAGTAAAAAAACAGACGGAAAGCGCACAAAAAAAAAAAAAGAAGCAAGCAATCCCAGAGGATTTCTTATATGGAGCAGACTAATCAAACATTCCTTACACCATGTTTTATTTTAATGTTACATTAAAATAAATCTAACACAATCAGTAAAGTAGTGAAACCCTTCACGTTATGCAAGGTGTTCTTTATATTGGACCAAGACAAACAATAGCTCCAAAAATGTTAGTTATTTTAAAGGAACTGCAGCTTTGCTGGCTCAATGATTTTCTGCCATTATTTATTTTAGCCAAGAAAAGAATTTTAAACCTTAACCTCTACGTGTTGTCCATTTCCTGTGTCACAGCAAGGTAAACTATAGTCAATATATCCAACCTCAAATAGTAAGAGTTGTGAAATCAGATGTTTGCAAGAACAATGTTAACTGAAACAAGGAAGTGGTCCATAGAGAATATGAATGTACATATGTTAGAAGTTTGCAGAAATGTGTTACACTGTTCAAGAGTCTTTTATAATTTTAAGGAATTTTTATAATAAGTGGACGATTTATGGAGACACATTATCCTCACTGTGATTTGCAAGAAGAAATAAGATTACTGAAAACCCGTTGCACAGACAAGAATGTAATCTATGTACTTCATTTACGTCATGCTTCAAACTGTACTTGGGGCCGCGGTGGCCGAGGGGTCAGACCTCTCGCCTCCCACCAAGGCGATCCGGGTTCGATTCCCGACGGGGTCGGTCCCCGGATTTTCGCAAGTGGGAACCGTGCCGGACGATGTCGCTGGTCGGCGGGTTTTCTCAGGGATCTCCCGTTCCCCCGCCCATTCATTCCGGCGCTGCTCCATACTCACCTCATGTCACCCCTCACCAGCGCTAAAGACCTCAATGTTAATCGCTGACCAAAAATCTCTCTCACTCTCAAACTTTAAGTTGAAGAAATGGTCACGTAATACGATTTAGAGACCTTAAACTATGAAGTACTACCATCATGCATTGAGAAACGAATTAATGAAAACCGAAAGAAACATATGTAGAATTTGATTCATGCAGAAAACGATTACATGTTATTGATTGTGGAAGCCTATTTTTTTTGTATAGACTTCATAAATTCTGAAAATTTTCGTAGATTATTTTATAACTTAATTAATACTGATTCCGGCTTATGTACTGGATATAGAGCTAGTGAGATTAAATACGATAGTGCATTATTATAAAATACAGAAGTAAATGAACGTGTTACGTAGTCTGTCTGTGGTTTAGTGAGCCCTTTTAATATTTAAAGTTTATTTTGTCATTATAGAACGTTATTTGCAGCTTTCCACTATTTGTATTTTAATAAACATTCCCGTGTAAGTAAGAAATAATGTCTATAATTTTTGTGTTCTTAAAAATTATTATCCTGCATCCAACTGAGCTATTTACGAGATTCGTCGTCAAACTAAGTTGTACATGCAGTGTCCCTCTAGTTGTTGCCGTATACTATAATTGTTGACTGCATATGCTATATATTCTATCTGAGAGTATACACACTAGTAATACATCATGCCTTCAGTCTCTTATGCATTCTGTTTACTATGCTTATAACTGTAATATGACCACTGCAATATTGATTTTTAAGTGACAATATGTTTGTCTTTTATGCGATAGTTCGAAGTGTATTTATAAGGTATCTTAATCAATTAATCTATATGAAAAATTTTGTAAATATTGATTTCAGTTGTTTAGTGATGAACGTATTGTAATATCAATATAATATTATTTTCAGGAACAAATGGCTTACTATCTGAATAAATAAAAATAAATTCATAAACAGAAGCTCAGTAACGGTAGGGTGGTAAGTGTTAATTAAATATGGAAAGTGGGAAGAAAGCAGAAAATGTCAGTCTGGCTATATGGCTATAATCGTTAAAAGGTTGGTTGAAATTATTTAAAACAGCGATACTTGGACAAAATTAACCAAGCGTATTTGCGAAATTTACCAGGTTCAATGGCTACATTTAATTATTATGTGGGGATGGCGTGTTCCAAATGGCCTATCTCACTGTAGTCACGCCTATGTTGGTAGCAAATCATCTACTGTAGCCAATTAGCCAATTGCATTTTGCGCTACCCAACTACAAATTAAAACATTTCTATTTTCCTCTGCCCGTGTCATCTGCTGATGTTTACAAGCGACAAAAGTCTATAATACAACAGCATGTTTTAAAAGATATTAAAATTATGCACGTTTATGAACAATAACTAGAGATTGGGGAATTTCGCGAATTCAATGACCTGCATATTAGAATCAAATATCCTATGCATTATTCAAGCCCCAACCATTGTCCACTAGCTGCTATACTCAGTGGAACAACAGACAATGAACGAATAGACGGGGCTTCATAGGATAATGGATTCCAGCATGTAGGTCATTGAATTCGCGACATTTTTTTGTCCTTAATAATAACATAGTCCTATAATGTGATAGTTTGCAATTAAACGTAATTAGAGAATAATGAAGTATTAAATTTATCGTTCTATATTTAATTCATTTATTGTCCGTTAAGCCTATACTACAATGACCGTAAAACAGCCGTATAGAAATAACCCTAAACGCGTCGTAAGAAATTGACAACAGCTGTCTATCGTTCTTGCGGTCTTACGGCGTCTAGGAGGTCAAAAATGCGTGT
Source organism: Medauroidea extradentata (assembly GCA_003012365.1). NCBI lineage: Eukaryota > Metazoa > Arthropoda > Insecta > Phasmatodea > Phasmatidae > Medauroidea > Medauroidea extradentata. The sequence continues at coordinate 100,914 of PNEQ01125910.1, read as the reverse complement.
TCAATTTCTACCGTTATATATTACGGATACGGTAGGGTAACACTAACACTGTCCACTTTACCAATTATGAAAGATTTCTTAACATCCAATTCAAAATTGAACAAAATTTTGTCTTAATATTAGATTTAGCCATAGAAAAATCCCTAAAAATATTGTATAACTTAAAAATCGATGTCACAGAAAAACGTGCTAGTGGCATATTTTGGACAATGCCACGCTATTTTTTCGAAAATAAATAAGGCAAAATATATTTACTTGGGTATATTGTAAACATTCCGGCGTTTCCTTAGTTTTTTTTTTATTTAAATCTGAAACGTTCAGTAAGATATGTGGAGTAAAACATCATACGTACGCTATCTGTTGTAGCGAGCACGATGTACGTATAATGGTGTGCCCGTGCGCATTATAGCTCTGTCTCGCTCTAATCTTGTGACGTCAATCCGTACCCAGATACAATTAACAATAAAATTTTGGTGGTAAGATGGCTTCAGGGTGCGATAATCTTGCCCATGTGTGCACATCTGCACACCTACATATACAGAAATATAACTATACACATCAATACAATTTGGAATATCTCACGAGAAAGTTGAAAACAAAAGTAATGAGGAAAGAGAAGAGTACGATTTTACAATATGGAAAATATTGCACATGCATTACAGTTAAGTTACACAAAAATAAAACCAAGACACTTTATCCAAAACATATTACATTCTAACACTTACACAAAAGAACATATCACAATCACAAGTAACAACTGACTGTGATAAATATTAGGCTGCATAAACACTAATTGTCATCGTACTATATCCTATATGAGTTACATTGCTACGTAAGGAAATATAACAACAATATACGTAGAAGACACTGTGTGGAGGTAGTTATGGCTAAGTGCAATGTTAACATATTACATAATACCAAACTAAAATACACAGGTTGATAGAAGTCAACTTATCTTCACGGGCAAATTATTTTTAAATACATCACATGCTCTAGTTTTCCAGTGCTATGAGTACAAGTGCAGATAGTTATACATATTAAGTCTCTACCCAATGACAGAGATCAATAATGTAGTATACTATCCCATGTCTAGTTTCTTTAATGTTTCTTCAAAATAACTGCGGTTAGCGGCAGCTTTGATGGTAAGGTAAAGGAAGTTGAATAGTTGCAAACCCCTAAAACTACAGGATTTTCATCTGTATTCAGTGTTAATTGAAGGAAGCAGTTTGTTTCCTGTATGCCTGGTGTTGTGATCATGTATGCTGTTCCCGGTTAAGCTGCTGTCATTTGCACATATGCGAGTGTTTCGTCAATGTTTATACTAGGAATTTCACGTTGTTCACTCTAAAAATGGGGCTATTTTATTGTGAGCTGAAAGGTTTCTTCATATTTAAATCTTGGAGGACTGAATATAACATAGTTTGTCTTGCCATAATTCAGTATTAGCTTGTTTAAGTTTAGGTACACATTGAGTGTGTTCAGGTCTTCTTGCACTTGTTGCAACATGTCATTTTTTTTATATTTTCTTCTTGCAATTGGGCCTCAGCCCAAGGATTTGCTTAACCTACCTCTTCTCAATTTTTCGACCCCATCAACCATTTCCAAACTCCTTCACTCCCGTCACCTTAATTACATCCCTCGCCAACTCATTCCAATCCTTTACCGTTCTCACCATCCTAGTGTTTTTTCCTCTCTCTGTCCTCTTCCCCACCCTCTGTATCTTCCACCCATGATCACCCCTTCCCCGGAATATCTGTATCTTGTCACCCAGTTGTGCCCACCCACCTACCCCCCTCACCACCTTCACATCCTTACCAGATGCTCCACTCTCCTCCTCTCCTGCAGCGTGCCCCACCCCAGTCTTCTCACAATTACTCAATTCAATTTATTACTGATGGTCTGAAATCCTCCTCTCTCTCCCCCTGTGTCCTCCACTCATTTGTGACACCACCTATCAGCCCTTCTCTACACCTTCTCCATGTCTACCACTTCCCTTTCCACGTACGGGTCCCAGACTGCTTGCACTATGAGTGTACAAAATAACAGTGCCAACAGCAAAAAGTGTTGAGTCTGATGTGTGTTACAGAGGATACCTTTTTATAGTAAGACTTTTGGTATTAAAACAATTAAGTATAGGCCCCATCACAGATTTCATAACCAATGAAAGTAGGTAGGCTGTAACTCAGTTTTTTTTGTAGACATGTCAGCCAGTATTTAGGAGTCTTGTAAGGCCTTTAGTAAATATAACTTTTAAAAATGTTTTATGATAATGTTCAAAATGCACACATCAATATTCTTTCTGTACATGGAACTACAATACAACCAAGATTACCCGCGTACTATAAAAACCCAGGCCTACCTGGGATCAAGATGGTGTTAGATGTAAATTAATGGAATACAGTACACTTTCTGCTTACATGAAATGTATAGATTTTAAGAACTATCACAGGAAAATTAAGAAAGAGAAATATAAAAATATTTTTGCCAAATTTTTGAGCAAACATCTAATTAGAGCAAAGTATTTTTGATTGGAACATGTATGACAACTTACTGATACACCTTAAATTTCTGTGTAAGATATTAAGTTTAAGGATTGTATTGTCTTAAAAAATATTTGCTTAAGGTGTGTTAAAAGAGTAAATTTTCTATTTTTCTACACTAACACGCAAAAAAAAATGCAATTAAATAATCCTTATATACCTAGTGTTAATTAGATGGTTACCAATTCTAGTTAAACACCATCTTTAATTTTAACAGATGTAAGTAACAATGGAACCAACAGTTAATGTGGAGAAAATGCCCTGTGTCATTAAATGACAGTTGTTTGTTCAAATCACCTCACCACATTCTTTGAAATATTATAAACTTACATTACCAAAATAGCCCACATTGCTTGACAGACTAACTTCTTGACAGGTTGGGTGCTTATAGAAATATTTGAACTACATAAGTTCAAATTTATCAGAACATAATAAACAAAAATTGTATATTCAGTTCCTGGACTTAAAACTTAGCTGACTTTACTTTTTTTCCCAATGGGATCAGGCCTACTGATGAACGAATTATGTAAAGCATCAATGTAGTCTCAAATTTTTATAAGTGAAGCAACAAATCTAGGATGGTTGTCATTATAGATTATTTAGGGTCCAATTGTTACTATAAAAAAATGCAAGACTGTAGTTTAGCTATATTGTTGCACAATAATGACAGCCTTATTTAGGCCTATGCGTAAATAGCAGCAAAACTGTAGCTTGAGCAACTTTTTTTGATTTTTGAAAATACTGTACAGTTTAATTATATCTGTAATTTTTACATTTGGATTATATTTAAAAAAATAGTTTTAATATGTCTAATGAAGTCCTGAATCTATGTCGAGTATCTGATTCATTCATTGCTTTAGGTTATTATTATTATTTTTACTTCCTGAGTCCTCCGCTGATCCCAAGCTGGTCTAAGGATATAGAAATGGTTCTACGCTGGTAAAATAACAGGAATGCAAAATTAATCACACAATCAACTACCAATTGAAGCATTTTGTAAATATCAATTTATTGTGACTACTAACATAATGATAGCCTAAAGGTCTGCATGAAACAAATTATTTTTATTGGCCTACTATTTTGTTAAGTCATCGTGCTGACAATGATAGTATGTAACGAGAAACAATGAGCTGAAAATAACCTACTGCCAGTAAGGTAGTCCAATATAATGTTAATTTTAACCTAATAATTTAATATTAGAACTTAGTTTTTCTAAGTAGGTTCAATATATTTCGCTTCTTACTATGATAAAAGTCCAAGATGGGAAATTATAAAACTTGAATCACCAGCAATAGAGTTAAGTGCAAAAATTTTGTCTGAGTCCTAGATTAAATTATGAAATTGTATTACATCAAATACACGGAGAACAACCAATAAATAAGTAGGCCTAATTCATTTTCTTTGTGTAATCGGTCAATTGGCGCGACGAAATACTGATATCGTTATAAAATTGGTGTTTATTATTATTACGTTAAAGTTTAATGTTGCGGCATCAAATGTTTTAGCTAAACAGACGCAATTTCCAACAAGGTTAAAATTTTCCTCACATACACACACGTAAATAAAAACGGGAAACAATACATTTAACGGACCAACACAACAGTCTTGTTTATAGACATCAATAACAGCTGTGCGGCCAACTTCATAATTGCTTAAATAAATAATGTACTTCACTACATAAATAGTTACCGTTTTGTTTTTTGTGAAGGTAATATACTAGTTATTTATTTCCTAGTGAGTTTTGGTTATCTATTACGCCAGATATTTCTTATTTCCGAACAAATTAAGCTCTGGTCGTTTTTCTCCCATTAGAGACAATGCAAACATCTGCTCGTATGGGTACTGAGTGACGTCACTGCGCAGTAGCGATGTATTTCGATCGCCGATCGGACAGGTCTGTATAGTTCGGCCATGGTAGCGAGTGTAACATTGTGTGCTGCTATCTAGTCCATATATAAAGAACTAAATGAACAGACAACTGTTAATACTGCTGGCTCTCACCAGGCAGCACTGCAAACCACAGCGCTCTCTCTTGGAGCACGTTCCGTCACTGCTGGAAAGCTCTGTGACAGTGTAGTAACAGAATCATATTTCGGAACGATCGGCTGCGATGAACATGGAAAATATCTTAATGGAAAAAATATGCAATAAATGCTCACGAACTTATCAGGTAAGTGAAGTGAAAAACATTATGTGATTAAAAATACATTATTGTACGAGTCTTAACTCCACACAAATATGGAATTTATTTATGAATCGAACACTTGTTTCTGTAAATGGTTCCCGACAACAATTTAATTACTCTCTGGAAACAGTATTACTCAATTATTTTATTTCATAAAACATATGCAGGCATCTATTATTTATTATTTGTTTTCCAAAAATGTGTGTTGGAGTTTCGTGAATATATATATATATATATATATATATATATATATATATATATATATATACACAGACATATACACACATACATACATATGTAACAGCATCCAATTGATTTTTAATACTATTTTTCCATTCTCAAGTAAATGTACTCTGTTGTAGTTCTTTAAATTGATCGAAGTTTATTTTAAAATGGTTTCATAATATTGGCTAATTTTTTCAAGGCAGTAAATACTATGGTTTTGCGCATTATTTAACCAACTAAATTTTTGTTAATTTACTTTTTAGTCGAAACCGCATAATTTCTTGTCTTGAAAAAATTAGCTTAAGGAAAAAAAAATTTAAGCAAAACCCCGCCAAGCAGATTTGTGGTATTTACTCTCGTCTAAGAATAAATAATAGTGCTCTCAAAAACAGAAGAACAAAGAAAAAACGTGTCAACGTCTTTATTTACTACTTGTCCTACAGAGCTCCAGCAAACTCAGTGGTTATCAGTAGTCGTAATAGCCTGGCACAAGAAATAAGTAGAAAATCGCCAGTGACAATCAGTGCTGGTCGTCAGCAGTAATGGAACTACATCTGATAACACTGAAATAGTTTACCATCAGAGAGTATCGGGTCACAGCTTTTAAAAGGTTCACTCGTGCTGTTTACTGATACCATTGTTTGTCTGTTCACACTAAACATTTCTGAGTTTTTATTTTAAATATATGTTATTTATTTCAAATAAAAGGCGTATACGAAAAAAGTTGCTCTACGTTGAAAAATGGACAGTAAATGTATCAGTTCGAGTTCGCAATGTTTTTTTAAAGCAAAACTGTATGGTACCATGAAATAATTCTAAGATACAATTATATTCAGTAAAGATTGTCTGGTCAAAATGTGTTTGTGTGTAGAATAAAAACCACGATTAATAAAAAAACTGAGTAACCACTTAAAATTGATACCATACGCCTGGATAACCTACACCCGGTTAACATCCGTGGTCAAGTGGTTTTCTATATGACAGGCGTTAACACGACATTAACGACCAAATTACGTTTGCTATTTTCTTCCGTGCTTCATTTACTAAATAGTCATGTCGGTTGTGTGAATTATTTGCTTGTAGATGTTAATATGAGCTTTATTTATTTCTTTAAGATTAAAATACGTTACGTTTAACATACTTGATATTTCTGCATACCATGTTAAGTATAGATGGGTGATAAAGACTGTACAGTTGTATTACAAATTCATACAACATGCTTATGTGATAGTTATTTTGAAAATATGTGTCTTCAACGTTGACATCATTGTGCCAGCGAGACATACGTTCAAATTTGGCGAGAGTCGACCGAGTAATTGCCAAGATTACAACCGTAAATATATTTTGATATTTACAATTGTACTAAACAAAATTGCTAGTCCTTAACACAACTCCATTTCAATTCTATGACGACCTATTTAAATATGCTTTATTTATTGACATGAACCAAACAATTTACGAAATTTAAATCATATTTATTTTTGTAACAATATCTTTCAAAATGTTGGCCACTGAAAAATGCTTAGATGATTATTTTTTTATAATATAAAATAATAGTTTAGAAAAAAAACACGATTTTGTATCAATATTAACTAAAAAAGTGAAAATAATCTTTAAGTATTAATATTTTGTTCAACAGCAATAGGCGTTCCACATTTCGTAAGCTTAATATTTTGAGTAAATTTAAAATAAGAAGAAAGTCACTAACCTAAAAAAAATTAATTTTAAATAAAAGTGTGGGGTGAGGGTATAAGTTATCTTTATCAATTTTATCGCTAGCTATTCGTAGAGGTAGCGTCACAATTAAAAGTAATTAGAGAGCATTCACGTTTGGAAAATAAGACTTACAGATCAAGCAGAAATTTTACTTGAATGTGTCTAGTAATTTTCTAAACGTGACATTCAATCTCTGCGATAATAGAAAATTCTACACTTACTGCAATGTACACGTTTAATTTTAAAGATTTGATGTTCGGTTAAATTACAAATATTGGTGTCAATCAGGCCAAATGTTTCTGTAATATGACGTTAATACTTTTGTATTATGCTGTGATATATTACAAAAAGGCAAACGTGCAGTAATGAACCATGCTGAATATAGGACTTTGATTACTAACTGTCATGGCATGCAATTTGTTTCGAATCAGTCGAATAGTTCTAGAAATATAACTTACAATACTTTTATATTCATGTAGTTACATGTTTAAAAATGGCGAACCTACAGCAAAACACACACTTCACTTCAGTGCTTGTGTAATGAACTTACATAGAATTAAATGCGGCATAATTTAAAAAAAAATGGGATCCCGAGGTATAATAGTACTAACACACGCAGTTGAATGACATTTTGAAAATGTGCACCTGACGCAGTCAAAGCTAGATATGTCATATGATGCAATTTCGGAAAACACTACATGCGTATCTATTTTGAAATAATTCGGTTAACTGATTCAAACAGATTATTCGGAGATAAACACGTACACACAGGCAGGAAAGTGATCTGATAAGTTTATCTCTCATTTGTGAGGTAAACTAATAATTAACATTTTTTTTCGGAGTAACCTTTATCTGTCTGAACTTGAATCAGTGAGAAGAGAACCATTTTGATGAAATTCCTTAGCCAAAATGAGCAACTGAATTAAGTAAAAACGCACTGATTGTATCAGTGACTAAATGTTACTTATTTAAACACGAGTTACTTTTTTCTCGGTGAATTACACGTGGATGGTAACTGTTGTTTCGTAAATTATGCAGGTTTACCAGTTAAAAACATATCGCACCTCTAATGCAATACCGATATAACTAAAAAAAAAATCAACATTTTTAAATTATGTGTGCTGTGAAATAAAATATAGTCTTCTACGTGTAATGTAATATTAACATAACCAAGAAAAGCATTCGAATCACACACAAAAAAGGTTAAGTTTTTAGCATATTTGGCAGATAACAGTAATGATCAGCGCAAGACTAACATTTATACTATTTATGTAGCATGAGGATTAGACACAAAACATTTGTTTCAATAAAACATCGATATATTTTGTACTGTGTTTATATTACACTGTATTCATCCAAACATCTGAAAGTAGGCTATGCATGTATGTAGAACTGTATTTATCTCAAAATTATATATTGTGAGTTATGGTGGTATTGCATTGGGAGTTCAATATTGTAACGGGAATTTCAGTAATTAACGTGTCCCTGATTGTAATCACTAATTCGTAATTGAGTGAACGGGCGCGTTGTAAGGGAAAGGCGAGGGAGGATAATTTGTATGGGGGTTGTTATAAAAGTAACGAGTCTGACCTGGTGGTGCTAGTGGTGGTGCTTGTTGCCCTTCTCGTAGGCGTGGTCACGGTGCTTGTGGTGCTTGGTGCTAGTGTGGTGCCCACCACTGTGGCCATAGTGGTTGTGCTTGGCGTCGCTGTGGTGCTGCTTGTGACCCTTGCCCTCGTCGTGCCAGCTGCTCGAAGAGTCGTGGTGACCTTGGTCGTGGTGCTTCTCCTCGTCGAAGTGCGAGCCCTGGTCGTCGGCGTAGTAGTGCTCGTAGTGGTGCTCGAAGTGTTGCTGGTGGTGCTCCGGCTGCTTCTCCACCACCGGCGCCGGCTCTCTGTGCTTCGGGTGCACGATCACCACCTTGTGGTGGTGGTGCCGCAGGATCTTTATGAACTCGGGTATGTGGATGATCACCTTCCTGCGAGGGGCAAGTCAGACCTCGCCGTCAGTACTACACACACACCCACTCGTATGCCTCCACGCAGTGGTGCGAGGGGCAAGACAGACGTCGCCATCAGTATCACACACACATCCACTCACACGCCACCACGCAATGATGCGAGGGGCAATACAGACGTCGCCATCAGTAGAGAGGGGCAGACAGACGTTATTGTCAGTACGACACTTACACGTCTACACACAAAACATGCACACTAACGGTAATTTCTGCTGTGTAAATTGTTTTGGGAACTGTAAACATATTTATCGTGCATTCTTTGTTCGGGACAGTACTAAAATATTTACCACGTCAAATTTCTTTTGAATATTACGAACTTACTTCTAGAAACTATGATAACTTGGAAAATATAATTTATATCGGTTATTTCAAGACTGGATGATTTTATAACCTACTAGGTGCTTCATTTCTGTCTCTAGCTCCTGGACCATGCTTTTGTAATTCTTTTAAATTGAAGTTATTTGTATACAGTGTACGTTCCCGTACTTCAGGTCATTCAACCTTACTCCTAAAATATTTGCAGTTGCAAACTTCTTTTATTGTTTCTTAAAAATTAAGTATAATTATCAGAGGATCAATATTTTTGGTTGCATTAAGAGTTCCTAAAACCATAGTATATAAATATTTTTTTAATGCAATAGGCTTATGTAGTGATGAACAAACACTCTGACCAGAATTATTATTGGCCAATTTTATTTTGTAAACGTATTATAATAACGAAATTTTCAGAAAAAATTTATTTGTTACGAATATATTTGGTACTTAAGACGTTTAATTTTGTCGAAGGCTGATGGCCTATTATTGTTTATGCCCAAAGTTGATATTTACCGATGAAAATTTTCAAAAGCTTAGAGGTGTAGAAAATTACCGTTATCTTTTAACTGTGTTGACGTTGCTCTTCTGCGGTATCCATGGAAATATCAGTTGTTTTTATAAACTAAGTAAAACTACTTTATAATTTTCCACATTTACCAAGTAGGCTGGTGTTTTTACCAAAGCAGATTACTTACAATAGAATATTTTCGACTGTGGGCAAATTCATACATTTGCACTTCTTTTCATAGATTAAGGTGTTGAAACTGGCCACTCTTAACATTAGTTATCCTCACCTCTTTTGAGCTGTTAACACTGGATATTGTCGAAACAACTGTTTATGCTATATTCAATATCAAAGGACTACAGTAAAGCAAACTGGTTAGTACTCACTTCTCGTGTGATGGCGACATGAGGCGGGCGAAAGTCAGCATCATCAGCAAACACGACGCCTGAAAACAAAACGTGCCCTGGCTTGCACAGTTCCTACCACAACACATATTACTTACGAAACCCGTTTTTTGTGAAAATATTGTTGCACCAGTTATATTTTCATAACTTACGTGAATTTCCACAGCTGTCGATTCTTATGGCTACTGACTGTGTTTCGTGCGTAGATGATTATAATTTTACTGAGCTAATCAGAGTAAGCTTAATGCAGGAATGTGATTGGTTCTTGGGGCTCCAAGACACGAAGCGGAAATTAGATGAAGTGTTTTGAAATAAATGGCACAATACATTTAGGCAAAAATCGAGTGTCACTACATATTATCTCTAAACAAGCGCACACAAACATACCAATTTACACAACGTTGTTGATTAATAATAAGAATGAAACAAATTCTGGACCGCAAAGTTTGCTCTTGTTACTTGACAGGTGTACTAAATTTAAGAAACTGAGAGGCCATTTAAAAAATTAAATATGAACTATGGACCCCTGCCCACTCATTATTGGTTAGATGTCATCTCTTTTCGTTGATATAGAAGGAAATGTGTTGCTGAAAAATTACACCTTGTCGGAAAATCCGAAATTTAAGTTTTATCTTATTCTGTAAGAAGACGAAATCTGCGCACAAATTATTTACCTGCCTCTTAAATTAACAGGTGAATTAATGACTTAAATTTATTACATCAAAGAAAAACTTGCAGGTTAAATTAAGTACAAATTAATTAGCCTATATGTACATACATCCTAGTTACTGAAATTATTGTTTTTTTTCTGAAGTGAAGAGTTGCTTGTACGTAATATATGTCATATGTGTGTGTTGTATATATATATATATATATATATATATATATATATATATATATATGTATGTATGTATGTATGTGTGTGTGTGTGTGCGTGCGTACGCGGATATTGGTATAAATGTATGAGATTGACAAACTGCAACACTATTTGACCGATTGCCCTGAAATTTGGCACAACTAAGTGTTTTTTCATGAAGAAGGTTTTTCTGCTATCCATTTTATTATAACTCGCCTTTATATGGAGCTGCAGCGCATCAAATTCTGTACCGCTCAACCGATCGCCATGAAAACTGGTTTACATAGAAATTTGAACCCTAGGAATATTTTAGCGACATACAATATGTTACATTGAACCTGTAATTGGGTTTATAATATATTGTATAGCATTGGCAGGACACCAAATGCCGGGTTTTGCTAGTAATCGCAATAATAAAAACAACTGTCTCTTTTGACTATAAAGATCTAATTTTCCCCACCTGTAGCTTCAACTTAGATGATAATAGGTCACTTTCCTTATTTCCGCATCACAAATGTTATGCCTACAACACGAGGACATTTAATCTATAATAAGTAGAGGCACGAGTATTTCGCGTATTGATTGTAGGTCAGGTTGAACGTCAATGATGTATACTTCACTGTCATTACTGTGATCGGATGACAGTTGTTCTCATACACATTTGACGACTACAAACCAGTAATAAATAAGGAAATATATAGTTGTGAACACACGAGGTACCTCTGTGTACGGTTACAAGCCAATGAACATTCTACTGTAGCCTGTGTGTGTATATGACTGAGAAGTCTAAGCTACTACCAAATGAATACGCGAAATAATCGTGCCTCTAATAATAAGGGTAAAGACCTTGCTCTCCTCGACTTGTAGCGAACTGTTGTTTTTTGTGAATGGTGCCTAATCGAGCATACAAAAGGCTGCATACAAGGCCTTGTTTGCTTTCTAATGCGACGTAGAGACAGTTACTTATATCTTTAGTTATTTTTCTTGTACAAGTCGAATGCAAAGAAAAATATTTAATACTCATGTAAAATGTGTTTGAATGAATAAGCTTACTGAAGACAAATTAAAAAAAGTAATAATGTCGGGGTGGACGAAATGAGCTATTGAACCTGTATCACTGAAATAAAGATCTGGCCTACCACCGACAATATATAATTTTTTACTTTTATTTCCTCAGTTGCTGCTTGCTACGCAAATTACCCCCAAGCACAGCTTCCAAATCTGCAGTCAATGTATTTCATGTGTGCACCTTCTTGTACAAGACAATTGACTGTGCGTACGGACCACTCAAATTGGCAGGATGCTAGTTAGTATGCAAGCTAGTGTTGTTCACCTTCCTTTCACAGAATATACCACATCGTACTAGACATTACAGTACTACTGCGGGCGGGGTTTAGCTCAGTAACTAGCCTGGACAAAAGCTCAGAATTTTCGAACCTATACGCTTACAAGTAAGGACCCCTGATTTTCGTGCAAAGACTTTCCCACCACTTTGTTTCAATACCGTACGTGCATACCTGTAGTTACGCTTCATTGTCATTGGTAGGATGTTTTAAACTCTTACCGTCTTGAGGTCCTACCCGTTAATCTAAGACACGTGGTGTTGCAGTTACCTTGATATGATTGGTACAGTCAAATAAGTGACGTCTCTTCACAAATACACTCTGAAAATAACCACGAAGAAGAACTACAGATGTGCACGTAAGACATTGAAACGAAGTGGTGCACAAATATTTCCGCACAAATCAGGGATCTCTACTCATAAGGACTTTTTTTTGTGAGAATCCCACACTCCAAGTTTGTAAAATTATTTCAAAAACATCCTGTAGTTAGAGGCTATTCACAAGTAGCACTTTCGATGCACTAATTACTGTTTTTCGTTTCATAACACTCGTATTAATCCACCACTTGTGCACTTTCTTTGACAAGATACTATTCAAAAGAGCTTATTTTTTTCTCTGAACTACCTATAAGACTGGCAATTTATGACTTATCGTCAAAGAAGTGGACTTACCTTCATGGCTGCCGTTTATTACCAAGCTGGGCACTCACAGCTCATGACGTACCACAGTCAGCATCTCTCGTCCTCTGGTAAGTGTTGCAAGTATGGTTGTCTGAGGCGTTCGTTCCAGTGAAGATCCCCAAATAACGCGCGAATGTATGGAAAGTTTTCAAACTGCAGATTCCAGTTCTTCAGTTGGACTTGTCAAAGAATCACTGAGCACTGTGAGACGATATCATCTACAGGAACATGCTATTCGCGTCAGTGAAAGTATTGTGTGGTTTTTCCGCCGATAACTTTGGAGAATTCTTTTCCATCAGATTCGCTTCCTTTGGAATTGATATTTGTCTCGCGTGATAAATAAAACGGTGCGTAGTCTGTTCCGTACTGAGCCAAGTGGTGTTTCTGAAGGAAGTATTTATACCTGTAGACTAATGGAAGGAAGCTGGCCTCATCTTATTGGTGTAGATAACTGCTCATCCGTGGTAAGCGGTTATGGTCGCTGAAGATTCCCGCGGCTTTGACAGTGAAATCTGTCGCCAACAGTCCGCGAAATTATTTTTTCGTTCTACTGGTTCACCACTGTCGGTTTCTCTCTCTCTCTCTCTCTGTCTCTCTCTGTCTCTCTCTGTCTCTCTCTCACTGTATTCCTATCTCACTCATTATATCGCATGCCCCATGTTGTAGAAATCTTCAAGTGAACGCTTCGCTGGCAGCAGATTGGTCACGTGATACAATCCTGATCTCCAAAAAATTCGGTAAATTAGAACCGATTTCTCTATGCACAACAATTTTTTAACGGCGGTTTTTTGTTTGTTTGTTGTGACTAGTTCTTGCAGATAATCTCTTACCGAGTTTCTCCATGCCGCAATATTTTTTTAGGAGATACATACCTACAAAAAACAAGTTTACAACACAGGTGTGATATGATTATGGCATGATAAGTCACAAAATAGGAAGTATGTATACTGTAGCTATAATTTACCTTAACTTTGAACATGTCTCCAGGACTACACGTTTCTCAACGGTGTGTTTTACCGAGCGCGGTGGCGCAACGGTAACACACTGACTCGCATTAGAGATGACTCGGGTTCGATCCCCGGCTACACCCATCATGAATTTCTATTTTCCAGGGTTACCCTAAATTGCTCCAGGCAAATGCTGTCACGGTTCCTTGGCATAGGTAATTCCTTATCCCTCTTCTAGTTCCTGTCATTGTGCGAAACGTTTAATAGCCTAGCTGTCAACGAGATGCAAAATCAACCTTACTGTAAAAAAAAAATATTAAATAAACCGTTGTTCTTGGTGCTTCTGTTTGCATTCTGCTTTTAAAGTTCACACAAATAAGAATGATACACGGTGCGGAAAACGTTAGTGGTAGCAGGTATACGTCGTTCGGAATAAAGTGAGCACCAAAGATTTAACCTTTAAAAAAAATCACTAGCCGTTACTGCATATGAGTCAACATTAACAATAGTTATGTTATTCTTTGTATGGTTGGTAGCGAACCATTGCGTGTAGTTCCTTGTATTTTCTTATGTGAATACAGTATTAGTGAAAGATCATCAAACGCAAACGACCTATCTGTATTTAAGATACTTTAAAATATGTATTTATGATCTTATACCTACTGACTGTATAATTCGACTTAATTAGCGCCAACACAAAGTGATGCTACCGGGTCGCTAACTTCAACTGTCGTTGACATATTGCCGCTAGCGCTCCACGATACCCACTTAGCTCAAAATTCCTCCGACAGGTGGCATCAGAGCTAGGTTTTCGCCGCTACATTTGGAAGCGAGATGAGTCATTGCGTGTGTGTCGCGTAATAAATATGGGTTTCTGATAAACACGATCAAAATTATTATAAATGACTGTTGTAATGTAAATGTAAACCTTGTACAAGCCTATGTAATCAAAAGCACGTGGTAATGTTTGTGTTTATCACGCAGCGGAACGATATAAACTAAATAGAAATTAATCAGGGCTTTTTTGAGTGCGCGCTTTGTCCCGAATCACCTAATAATAGAGAAATAAACCACATGGTTTAATTATTTACGTTAAAGTTAGTTCATGTAATGTCAACGAGTAGAACCGCTTTAAGTAGCTAAGCCACCAATGTTTGAACACATACACGTGCATCGTGATGCAGCAGAGTGCAGGAAAAAACAGAATTTTGAACGATGAAAAGGTACCACAGTTTGTGTATACTAGCACATAAATAAATAAACAAAATACCTTATGAAGTGGGGAAAGAGGGACTGGGTATCATACCCAGTATGCAGGCTTCCTGCTGGGCGTCCTAAGCCCTGCAATGGGGTGACATCGTATGGCTAAATTCCCACATGCGAACATACGGGGACCGACGCCGTTGGGAATCGAGCCCGAATATCTATAGTGGGAGGCGAGTACTCTATCTCCCGGTTGTAACCAGAAGGGTCCTCTGAGAACCACAGCCAACTTATATACAGGATTAATGTTTAAACGTTATCATTTTTAACAAATAAAAGTTTTTAATCACATAATTAGTATCTTCATATAAAATGCATTATTGTCAGTACACATACTTTTTCTCTACAGCTTAGCCAACTTACAAATAAATAAGAAGATAAATGTAGCTTTTGAAACTTGTTCATGTATGCAAAAATTTTTGAACCAAAATTATTACAACCTAGTATTGTAAAACTGCGTTTTTACATTAATGAAGAAAGTCCAGAATTTTATGTAACCTGCTGTTTGTCAGCTAAGTACAATTTATTTAGACTTCAGTAATTCATGCGAAGACTTGCCATAAATTATTTCTACGTCACTAGTTAGGACACAGAATAACATAACATGAAAAATTTCTTTTCTATGCTTACAGCAGACGAGTTCCAATTATCATCTTGGCAGTTTAAGATGTTGATTTATAACGACACTTAGCAATGTGCGTTTCACCAGTTTATAAACTACACATGAGCTCATTTGGTTTTTTGTGAAGAATACGAAAGAAAAATTAGTGGTTTTTATGTTACCCTACTTGTAAAAGGCAATACACGTTCACCGTTATTGTCCTCATTTTTTTTATCTAAAAACTTATAATTCAATGAAATAAAAAAAAAAACGTTCGAAAATTTTGTCAGTAACTTACTATAACAAAGCTGGCAGAGAATAAAACTAGTTTCATGCCTAATTACTTTTCTCGTTTGTAAATTGTTACAAAGAGTAGAGTAAAAATAGAAAATTCACGGAATTACAATATTTGCTTTTGCATAGATATTTATAAACATCTGTAATCTTGAATGAATATCCTCCCTACACCTCCCAATGTTTAGAGCTTCACCTTTGCCCCGTGATTAATAAAGGGTCTTAATATTCTAATTATAAAATGTTTTAAGACATAACGTACATATAAAACCTTGGTGTTTCTTGATTAGAAAGAAGTTCGCTCACAATACGTAGTTAACGAGTTAGTTTTTAATATAACTCCACGTGTTCTTGTACTTATCGCTTTGGATGTTCTGTATTTGTGTTTTGTTTTTAATGAATGGCGTTCTGTTATAAAGAATATACATGTCTTAAATCAGTGTCAGTAGAGTGACTCATTGGCATATCCGTATCGTTTTCAGAATGCCGTAACTCAAAATGTGAAACTCCGTTGCCGCAACTGTCATGAAACGTGCTACAGATTTTCTGCCTATAAAAGTGTTTGTGACTACTGTTTTATGTTTCGTAGTAAATAAGGTTCGATGTAAACCTCATAGAAAGAAAAATACTGTTGTATGTACCATACTCCATTAAAAATAGTGACAGCAGTCCAATTTGATTGTTGGCACTACGTCGATTGTTCCTACAATTTGTTCTGTAGAAGTAACAGTATGTTCTGATGAAATAGTATTTGTTGAGGCTTTCAGTAATACCTGTCGAAACTACGTACTGTGTGTGCCAACACTGACCCACCTCTGTGTTGCCACCATATTTTAGGTTGTTTATAAATATCCTGAAAACTACGAACAAAGACATATTTCCACTGTCAAAATCACTTGAAGACATCAACCCATAATAAATGTTTTTTACGTTTTTATTCATGCGCAAATATTCTCGTTTGTTAATGAAGAAAATGGTTTGTGTCCAGAAGTGTTTACATTAAATATGACTGAGCCACGCCGAATATAAATTAACATGCAAATCCCTGTCTTTGCTGACACAGTTTTCAGCAGCACCAAGACGTAGCCCAGAAATTTCAACGTACGCATTTTAAATAATAGTGTACGCCTTATTTTCAATTGAAAAAGTGATTATCACGTCAGAAATCGAATTTCGTGTTTTTATTTGAAAAATTAACGTGCTTTTCACAAGATTATCTCGGTTAAAAATCTCTTCCTAACAGATAACCTTCAATAACTTTCACGTCGTTTTCTTTTATCACACACTTTAAACACACGTTCTTGTAATCAACAAAAGCTTTTACCTCCCAAACATTCTTCTTTCATTGTTTCTCCTACAGCTTCCAAACTCTGGTATTTTTTAGCTCAGGATGTGAGGAATTATAAATCAGTTACTGGATTAAAAACATATGCCTAAACAGATTGTCAACGTGGTATGAGCGCTAAGAGAGTGGGTTTACGAGCTTCAAAGAAACAACCCCTACAATAAGACTGACTTTAAAATGGGATGCTTAGTTTTTTTCTGGTCTTATATTTCTGTCAACCATGTGAAATGTACGCGTGAGTAGGCTTTGTGTGAGAATATTTTCCTTTTTTTTTTTGTGGGTTAGACGTATTATTGGTTAATTATTATTCTTTCTGGTTATATTTATAGAATAAAGTTTATGTTAGACATTCGATGTAAGACATTGTGATGTAACAAATAAAGATACTTGTTGTACATATGTGTTTGTAAATGTAAGTTATTTCTTCAAAATGTGGTTGGATGTAAGAGAAAGCGATAATGCTCTAACTTCGTCATTTACAATGAAAATAAAGGTTATTAGATGCTGTAAGAGTGGAGGGTGACGAGATTTCGGCTAGCTCTTAATGCTGCTCTGCACCAAATTGTACCAAATACTGACCAACTCTTACACATTAAATCTATAGTAATTTCCCACAAACAAAATATTTTTCGGTTCCATAGTTTTCGTGCAAGTGGATTTCAAAAACAAAATTGGACTATTTTGGCCAAATACTCAAAGAAAAAACCATCCAAACAATTTGAATATTATAATTTAGAGTGAATGTAAAATGTATTAAGGTACAGAATGACACCTTTTAATTTCACGTAAAAATTGTTTGTATAAATATTCCTGAGTGTACCTAAAATTTTTTACTTTTTTTTACTTTTTTTTATTCGATACCTGTATTTTTAAAAAATAATGTTTATGTGTAGTAAAAATGTGTCATTTTGTGCTTTTATAAATTTTCTTTCACTCTAAATTACGTCAATAATATCGTTTGAATAGTTTTTATTTTGGGTAAGTAGCGAAAATAGTACAATCTCTTCTTTGATATGCTCTTGTACGAAACCGATAGAATCTGAAATTATGTTATTTGTGGGAAATTACTTTAAATGTAATGTGTAAGAATTGAACCGTGTTTGGTACAATTACAAATTTAAGAATTTTTCGGTGCAGATCGTCGTTAACAGCCAGGTCTTGAGGTTGAAATACGCTTAGAACGTAGAAGTGACGGAAGCTGCGGCTAAGGAAACGGAAGATCCTCGAGAAACGTTGCTGACCAAACGCATCCGTTTTTTGCATACGAAAATCGGCAGCGACACTATCAAGAATCCGACATACGAAGCAAACGTTTGCGCTGTGAACCCAGCAATTTCTTCCACTTTGAATTTTTGAATTCTTGCTTCATACCAATAACAAACTTAAATAATTGATTTTAGAGAATTTTTATACAACAAGTTTTCTTTGAGAACAATTTAATTTTTTTCTTTTGCAGCAAATGAAAATTTTTTTCTCAGCATAAAGCTTTATAAAAACAATTATGACTAACTTTATCATTAAGATTTTTAACGAACCTTTTTTTTATGGAACATACCCTTTTGTTACCAATGTAATATATAAAAATGTTTGCTTCTTCGTCTTCTGTGTGTTCTTATATACCATTCATCCAGTTACGTTGAAACTATTGAGTTGTTGTGCTTATGCCCTCGAAGGTTTCTGGAAAAAAATCAAATTGGGAGCACCCAAAAATTTTAGCAAAAAAAAAAAAAGTATCACTACAACTCATGCCGGGCACAGTTAGTAATATAAATTTCAACGAAAGTTAATATTTTGTGGGGTATAATTTGCAGTTGTTCATATTTATAAATTTGTGACGTGTAAAGTGTTTAATAGTGTATCTACGGGCGGAGTGACGCACTGCTGAGGCATGGAGGATGCACATCTTGGCGTCTGCACGGTAGAATATTCTGTGTCCGGGCGAGACGGGTTGCGTGAAAGTCCAGCGCGCGGCTGGCAGGTCACGCTCGCTGACGGACAATGGAGGTCCGACGCCGGACATTCTGTCTGTCTGTCTCACGAGCGAAGCAGTTGTCTTGTCTGGTCGAGGTGTGCGTGCTCTGGCCTGTGAGCAGCAGCCCTCACCAGTACTGCCAACTTATACTCCATGGCGAGGTAAATACTTGTATAATCTGTTTCGCATTATTTCAGTGAAATTTGATACCTACTTATGGGAAATAACTGTTAGTATTTTGCAGTATGTGTCAAAATGCAAGTAACTGTGTATAGTACAAATGGAAAATTCAACATCTAACGTTAATTTTAGAACTAAAAAATTTCGACGGACATAACATATAGAACACTTTAAAAAGTCCCGACCTCTAAACTGTCAAATTTTACTTAAGTTATGCAAAACAGAGTATGTTATTAGTGTCCCTGTTATTTCCACAGTAGGATCGCGTTGCCACTACCTAACGAAATGGAGCAGCGGTAACAAATCGGACTTGCGTTCTGACGGACCCGAGTTTGATCTCCGGTTACAGCAGTCCTGATTTAAGTTTTCCATAGTTTCCCGCAATCACTCCTTGCGAATTGAAACATTGTTCATAAGCAAAGATCATGGCCGATTCCTATCCGAGTTCCTGTAAGAGTGTGAAATTGAATGTAAACCGTCTCTAATGACTTCGTTGTCGACAAGACGTACAGTAAATATTAATAAAAATATGAACATGAATGTATTACTACAAACTTGCATATTTCGCGTTTTGGAGTATAAAAATAGTTTATACACATAAAATTCTACAAGAAAGTGAAAAAACCAACTGATATGTTGAGATCAAACAATTATGAAATATGTCATGTTTAATACTGTTCGTCGTTTCAACTGTCAAATTTTAGCAACTAATGTGACTATGTAAATGTTATATTTTGTTCGTTATCAAATAAAAAATCGTTAACTTGTTCTGATTGAATTTTACTAACATATTTGGTTTTAAAGGGAGTATACTTGGTAGTGGCGGCATTTCGCAACTGAACGCCTTCGAATTCATATAAGCGGTTTTGTTATGAAGGCACAACTGCAGTATAGTGGGCATGACTACGTAGTTCTGAATGAAAACAGAGAAATTTGCGCCTTATTTTTAAAAGGGACATGTAATATTCTTCTTTTTTTATATATAAAATCGGACTACATACTCGTGAGTAGCTCATCATACTTGTATAGAAAATATGTTTATTAGTTTTTTCGGATATTGGTTTTCTTTTCTCAGACCTTGAAAACATAATTTATTCTGATTCATTTACAGCATCCTAGGACACTGACTCAATATTCTGAGACGAGGGAGCGCGCTCCGAAACGAGACAACAATGCATAATAAACATGGGCCGTAAGACCTTTTGGTTTAAAGAATTTTGCTTTGAATTGTTTCACTGCCGTACGTGAGCATTTGCAACTTTTCCTGATGATCAGTCACGGCGTCTTGGGAGTTATACTTATGAATAACAGCCGTGTTGTGTCGCAATAACTTAATTCTAACTGACAGAGTCAAATTAGCAACGCCTGTGCACAAAGACATGCTACACACACACAAACATACACTAACGCAACCATACTATATATACATACATGTACAGTACATACAGGATGGTGCCGAATTCGACCGACAAAACGCGACAGGTGATTCCTGAAAAAATAATAAGCATCAAATATGGATACCACTTTGTCTTAATATTAACGAAGAAATAGACCTTTGAAGTTCGAATTTTGAAACGTTATTCTCCGACACGTTGCTTACAGTGAATGTCCATCATCGCCTGTGCACTGACAGCAATAAAGCAACAATGTACGCTGTACTGCCTATAATCTAGGCATTGTAATGCAACACCAAGCCCTGTAAGTGTATTTGAACGAAAACGTTAGATCCAAGACAGTTGCAACAAGAGAACCATTTGTGTTACATAAGTCACGTAACTCAATAAACCTTCGTCAAATGTTCGAATTTCCTGACACTGTAAAAGTTGTATGCAAGTAGAGGGTGGCCACCCCTGATATTCTTATAAGTCTGGTAGGTGTTTTTCAGAATTTGCTGTGAGTTAGAAGATACTAACAACATAAATAGGTGTTTAGATGATTATTCTTCAAAAAAAATTTTATTTTCCCATATTTTGGGACTTCAGAGGCGTATTTATTTGTTAATATTATGTTTGGTCACAAAGTGGTCTCTATATTGTGTGCTTATTATCTACTCGGGAATCGTCTCCTGCTCTTTGTTGGTCGAATTCTGCCCCACTCTGTATAATAACCATGAAGCAGAGCTACAGAAAAGCAAAAAGAGCAAACATAAACTGTTCGCAATTTACAATCATTACAGTTGGCTTATATCTTCAAACTGTCCGATTATATATCATTTGTGATGTGTGTGTCCCTCATGTACAGGCCTCAGACTCAAGGTTGGAAGCGTTATTAAGCTTAACTTTTGAAAATAAAAATCTGAATGGATGATTAGAGCCAGTAATTTTTGGTGACAAGAAAAATGCAAAAATTTGTTTCAATGCCTCACGTGTACATATGCAGCTCTGATTCATGGTTATCGGCAGAATGCATTAGTGAGGAGGCGTCGCTCATTTGACTGTGTCAAACAAAAGTTTACTGCGACATCAATTTATTATTTATTTATTTTTTTCGACTGATTTTTACATGTGGCGAAGTTCAGGAAATATTGTCTTGTCATCAAACAGAGTACCTTATTCAATAAGCAAAGAACAGTCTATAAAAATTACAGAACATAAAACAAGTGTGTCTGTGATTTTGCAGATAGAACCCTGAAACGAAGAGACTTAATAAACAGATAGCACTGACCATGAAGCAGAGGTACACATGTACGCATAAGGGACTGGAACAAATTTTGTTAAATTATTTTTGCCAAAGCCACTTGCTCTATTGATAATGACAGAGTTGACGAGTAATAGCATTGTTGCTCCTTTTCAAAGAAAACTGCGAGAGAGAACGTATGTTTATAGAAATCGTTCGGGATAAAGTGAGCACTAACAATTTAACCTTTGAAAAATATCACTAGCCGTTACTGCATATGATTCAACACTAACAAAAGTTTCTTTACTTTTTGTATTGTTGGCAGCGAATTACTGAATATGGTTCCGTGTATTTTCCTATTTTAATACAAGAACACTGGAATACAAAGAATCGAAATCAACGTACTTGCATTTTACACGATTAATAAACTTTTTTCTTGTCGAACTACATAGATTCCTACCGACTGCACAAGCTATGTTACACGCGCAAACACAAAGTGACGTGTCCAGAGAGGATAGACATTCCCGTCGTTAGCCGTTACACGCGGAAAGATACAAATTGACAGGAAACAGAACTTTAGCAGGGCTTTTCTTAGTGCTTACTTTATGCTGAACCGCCTGCAAGCTCTTTACTCTTGCTGGGACGCTCATGTATATGTAAATTGCTGGACGCCGCTTGTAAGCGTTTTGTATATTGAGTGACTCAGAGTTCTGATGTAAGCAACACATATGAAAAATTGCAAAAAGGTTTTAACCAAGAAATACGAATTTTAGTTCACATTAGAAAACCCCTATCTTTAATTTTGTTGTAATACTTATGAATTTTGTACTTACTATTGTTTGCAAAGTGCAGAATAACTACAATCATAAAATTTCGCATCAAAAGAATATGTTTCAAATCAATAATTACGAAAGCAATGTACATAAAATTACGAAATAAATAATACTACCAGAACAAAACACTTACAAAAGAGATACGTTTATTGATTTGTACACGTATACAAGGTATAAAAAGTTAACGAATTCATCATAAACAAAAGTATACAACAGAAGTGTTAAAAGTCGACGTCAATAAATGGTGATGAGGACATGGTAGGGCGAATTAGATGAGAAGGTGATGCGAGGAGCCGATGAAATGATCTGAAACAGAAAAAAAATTACATATATTACTCCGTTAAATGTAGAAAAACAATATAAACTGAACATTTTTTCGGACATACACCAATTCCTTTCTGGAATAGTATGATTGACAGCAGCTAATACAATGCTTTCTCCCATATGTCTGTTTAACTGTGGCGATTGTTAGCAACACGGAAATATGTCCACTAAAATTGTTCAGTTCATAAAACTAACCCATTGCAGGAATCACTAAAATATCACAGAGAAAAAATTGATTTATTTATTACTAAGGACATCCGAATTTCTCGAAAAGATTTTTTGCGTAAACTGTGTCTTCCTATCTTACACGTAATTCCGCACCTCTCTGTAGCTAATTGCCCCAGTGTCTTTGTAAGAATACGTTTGTAATTTGTTTCGGGTAACAAAAGCAGTTTACTGCGGCACAAATTATCTGTAATCAGCAGGACCTTCAAGACTCGTAAGAGTTGCAATCATCCAGTCATAGCTGTGAATGTCAGAGCGTTTTGAAATACAACCTGTCATGGATTTGTTTCGCGAAATTCAGTTGTCCCTTCGTACTACGTCAATATAGTTTTTTTTCAGCAAGAACTGTTTGATTTTTTAAACATATAATTGGCCTCAGCAACAGTTAGATTCCGACAGGTAAACACACATTACCCTAAAAGACGATAATTTCATTGTTTACCCACAAATTTTTCCAGTCTCTATTCATGAATGTTGTAACCTACATGCTGCAATATACAGCTTATGTATGTCTAGCACTGTACAGAGAGAGGTTGACTGTACAATTATTACTCTCGAGTTTCTCATGTCTGTGAAATTTATTAATACAACCGGCTTCTGAAGTGTGTTATTAATGATAACTGCCTGGACCGCCATTGTTAGAGTCAAGTATTTTCGGTGAAAAGTATTCTGCGCCAACTTATTTCAATGATTTGTGTTCAGGTCATGCCGCTTTCCTTGATGATTATTGGCAGCGTGTTTTTTGTGCAAAGACTGCGCCAATCAGAATAAGCATACAGCGACACACACGTCTGTGATTGGCGGGTGTTAACACCAAGACGCTGAGAGTTAAAACATCCAATCACTGACCACGAAGTCAGAGATGCATATATGCATTGAAAGAAATTGCCGCAAAATGGTTTTCACCAACGGTCAGTAACGGCATATGTAACGAAATAAGCACAGATCAGGTGTAAGTACAGAACGAATCAAAATTCAACCTTATTTGCAACATCTCAAACAAAAATAAACCTGTGATTAAAGAGTTTTAAAAAAATCCTTCGTCAAAAGGTGTTTCACTGTAACAGACTACTTTAACGTATTTATGAAATGCGAAACCAGTGTTTTAAGTAAAAAGTTCATTTCTTTATCCTGGGGTCTTCATTCTATACCTGAACTGGAGGTTTCATCTTAACATAATTCTTCACTCATACTTTTGGAACAATCTGCTTCTCAGGGATAAGTCAACAGAACACAGTGGGTATTATAGTAACGTTAGCACTTGTATCTAGGAGATATAGAAGTATAAATACATAATAATAAAATTTAGAAAAAATGTAGAGTGCAAATAAGTATCCACGAGTAACGCTAGAGATTTAATAAAATACTTAATAATATATTTTTCTTAGCTGAGTCAGTTGTTATTATATGGGTAAGATCACAGCCATCTTTAGTAGAAGGCCGCGGCCTTACATAAGGCAACCCTGCACACAAGGGTCATTTTAACACTTCTGTTAGCTCTCCAAAGGCAATGGCTGTACCTGATTCGTTATTCTGACCCACATACCGGCGAATCAGGGAAGCCACTGCCGTTGGTGAGACAAAAGAACTGACAAAATGACCCTTCCTGGCAGGGTTGCCAGATATAAGGCCGCGGCCTTCTACTAAAGACGGCCATGATAAGATACATAACCCTAAAATGTTAACTTTCGTGTGCCATGGAACAAAAACTGTTTTATATATATTTTTCATCACTTGGACGAAAATGCTATCAGTAGGGCCACGATTTTGTCGCGAAAATATTATTTCCCCATTTTGTTTCAATGCCTTACGTGCACGTTGGCAACAATGCTCGATGCGTGTCTTTGTTCAGGCACGTCTCTCTGTTTACTGAACCAATCAGAATAAGGTTATTGTGTCTTAACACGTCTGTAACTTGCCAAGTCAAGTGAAAGTAAAATCATCCAATCACAGAAGATCTAGCGGAGTAGCAGATGTTCACATACCGAATTGAAAGCAAGCGGTACAAAAATCTTTCCGACATAAAACCGTGTCTGTAGTCATCAGTAAAGATGGTGTAACATCGCGAGAATGTTTTCTGCCAGAGTATTCAACATATCGGTGTAGTATCTTGCACCTTGTATGGTGGGGTGACGGTTATGTTGCCCAGTTTAGCTGTTTGCAGACAAATGACATACATTTTGTCGTAGCTCCCCAGAGTTATCATTGGCCCAGTCAAAAAAGGAACCACCAGAATAGAAAGAAAAGCGTCAGAGATGAATGTATTACATAACACTGAAGCCAGGACACTGTCAACTTTTCCAGTGATAAATCACCACCTCTATGGTTCAGGGATCGTGTCTGTAAGTTAAAACTAATTCAGTGCAAATATTCAACTATGTAATTGTATACCAGCAAACAGTCTTTGGATCTCTCGCCTACCAAGTACAGACTTAAGTTTTAACGGGGAGTGAATGTTATTTAAATAACAAATTTACTTAGTCATTAAGATAACTGCTTCTAGAAAAAGTATTATTCAACGTGAACTTTTTTAAAAATAGTATCCCATTAAGGAACCTTTCAATAACATTTTAACTCTCATTTGACGTTAACACGAATAAAATTTTTCGTGGATCCCTTCCTGTTATAATAGGCTATACGTTAACATGTTTAAAAAGTTATCGATCAAACTGACCCATTTAGATGTAATTGTCGTTAACGTCGAGACTACATTAAAAATATATATGGCTCCACGTTTCAACCACTCACGATGACGTGTTACTTCATAAAAAAAACTCATTTTTGTATTATAACTGAACATTCAGGGTAACTGTAATATGTATATTTTTATTGGCTCTTTAGAGTATACGATTCTGTGAATAAATCTGTGTAAAATTGGTGTTTTCACTTAAAGACGAGAGAGAATTTTTATTAATTTGTTGTTATTTTAAGTGTAGAATAATTCTACTTTCATTATTTAGACAAAATGCTCATATGTATTGTACGGTAGTTTAATCTTAGCGCTTATTATCATATTTCATATATATATCCTGTTAATATCTTAATTCATAAAATGAAAAATAAGGAGCTAACTTTTAAAACCAGACATGTTCACTTTATAGAACTTTACAGAAAAGCAAAATATTGAAAAATATTGATATGTTTCTATAGTAACAGAAATTAAATGTGACAGGTTTATTACTGTTCATTTCACTGTCAAATTTGGGTGATCAATATGTAAATATGATGGTTTATCGCGGGAAAACTTGACTGTTTGCTTAACTTCAACACACGTTCAGGTTACCATAAGATTACTTGCTTTTCCCTGTACGTGAGCTGTTGTCCTATTTGACTGAGCCAATAAGAGTCCCGCTATTGTAATATTTGACGTATGTTATTTGTCTGCAGACAGTTACATTGTGTCTCACGTGTATCGTCCAATCATACACGTTGCGGGAAAATACAATTTTTCCAAGGATATGTTAGACCACAAAATTTTCACGGTAGACCATCATTTCTATCAATATGACATGTAAATATTGTATTCCGTCCTTTATTAAAGAAAAATAATGGTCATGTCTAATTTGGAATGAACTCTGCGGTAGTATATTTGTCAGAGGCGGCTTTTCCATAACTCTTAAGCTTACCAATAGTTACTATCTTTTGTGTTATTGTTATGAAGTCAGAATTACAGTGCCGTGGACACGTCTGGTTTTGACTGAAAACGAAAATTTTCGAATTATTTTTAAAAGGGACATATTACTTTTTATCAAATCTAACTATATTCTCGTGTACAACTCATTAAACTTATGTAGAAAATATGTTTAACTAATTTTCCGATTTCGTTGAGCATGTCTGGTTTCAAGTGAGTGAAAATGAGTGAGAGATTTTGGTTAGTGCTTAACATTGAGGTCTTCAGCGCAGGTGAGGGGTGACATGAGGTGAGAATGGAGCAGTACCGGAATGAAAGGGCGGGGGAAACGGGAGATCCCCGAGAAAACCTGCCGACCAACGGCATCGTCCGGCACGCCTACCACATGCGAAAATTCGGGGACCGACCGCGCCGGGAAATCTGGCTTGGAAAGTTTGTTCCTGGAATGAAGCAAATTGAGCAGCTTGGGATGCTATTTGGGTGACAATGGTAGGTGTTATACTCACGTGTGAGGTACAAGAGGTGTGCTACCACCAGCCGTGGCTGCTCCAGCCCTTCTTCACGTACACCGGTACCTTGTGCACGTGGTGATGATGTACTGTGTGCACGTGGTAAGGCACGTGGATCACATAGTGCTCGCTACAACACAAACACACGTGCACAATACATTAACACCCTACTGTACATCACCTCGCCACTACACTCTAAGTTTATACTTTAAAAAAAGAAAGAAGACATTGCTCGAAAATCCATCAATAATACTTTTGTACATAGAAAAAAATTTTTTTTTTCCCTTTACGCAGTCAGTGCTCCAAAGTCAGGAATTATTTATTATGTAACAATGCATGAAGGTGTACAAAATTATTTTCTACGTTACAGATAGTCCAACCATGATTTTCGATAATAAGCGTGGAAAACATTTTTGACGAAACTTCTGGAAATGCACTTCTTTGGCGCACATCAAAATTAGTTTATGCTTTTTGTATATACGTAAACATGCGATTTGATTAAAGTAAGCGTGTGAGACTTAGTGACATAAATGGTAGGCATTTCCACCAGTTATTTGCAGTACTGGAAATGCAAAGATGCGAAGAAAACTTCTTAATTAATTTTATCTCAACCCAATTTGAGACGGAAAAATGGTGGAGGAAAGGAGGGAATAACAATGTACCATTCCCTCCCCGTAGCAAAAAAGAGACGAAGAATTCATGAATTTGTATTCTCCTTGAGATCAGACTTTAGGAACTATATATGTAGTTAACCCACAGTGGTGTCTACTAAGCAACCAATACTGAAAATTAACTGAGAATTATCTTACTCAATCGCGTGTTTAAAGAGACAAACCGCTGTTTTGTGATGCGTGAACTACGTGAAACGAAAAGTCACTACCGCCTCGCTAGTTATTTAAACTGATTCATAAACGTGTTCCACGTTAAGTCAAAGTGTTCCTGGACCGCTGAGTATATAGGCGACGTAATAATAAATTAGCTACAACTGTACGTATTATGAAATAAATTACTATTCTTTCCGAATAGTAACAATAATTCTTGCAAGCGGGTTACTGTCGTATTGACGGTTTATTTGTGGCGTAATTAAATATTCCAATACTCTCTCACCCAATATTAACTATATGTAAAACTACTTTTACTTGTAGTGTGTATGTGTGTCTCATAAACAATAACGTGAAATAATATTTACCAAGCTAAGTTTATTATACATACACTAAAAAAATGTTCCTATGTCACAGCACAAACTTTATTTGAGTATGAGCTACTGCAATATAATGTTAACAAAATACTGTGTCACAAATATAATAGTTGTATGAGATTTTTGGTAGGTGTAGTTTTAGCTTTCTTAAGACAAACTTTATGGTAAAAAAATTCCCCACTTAAAATAAAATAACGTTTCTAATTTACACAAAATTTTATTTGCGTCAAAGATACTTTGCAGTGGCTCATATTCAAGCTTACTTTGTGTTGTAGTAAAGAAAGTATCTTACTGGACACATTTCTATGTATGTTGTCATTTACAGCTATTTCAACGTTTAGGACGCTGAAGTTATGAAAACAAAAAATAAACACTTCAGTTTCCACAACAACATTTGGTTTAATTATGATTCACTACATAGCAAATTGACTGCAAGGTATTTAGCTTGTACCACAAAAACCATTCCTTACACCTAAGCAATTGTAGGAAACTTATTTTTTTGTATCACAATTTGTCTTAATTTAAAAAAAAATAACATCAGATTCTTTGTAGAAAACATAATAAATTTATGAACATAAAGCTTTGGTTAAATATACTGCAACTATATTCACAAGAAATATTTCAAATAATAAATAAACTATCTTAATAACAACAAGCTGTGTGTTACCATCACTGTGATATTTAAACAAAAATTTAATTTGCGGCAAAGTTTGTTTGCAGTGGTTCATAGTTAGACAAACATAAGTGTTTTTACTGTGAACCTAAGTACCGTGAGACGATACTTTTCATAATATAATAAATAATATAAAATAATAAATGTCGTGAAATATGACCGTAATGAGCTACGTCTTATAGCAACTTTGTGGTATACTTACTGCTTGCCGCCGCCGAAACCGGGTTCAGGCACAGGGTTGGCCATCGCTGCGGCGAACAGAACAACGAACAGAAGGGCCTGAAACAAGGGCGAAACTTTACATACCCCTGCTCTCCTCTGTCGGGCGTTTTCTTTTTTTCAGCCGTGCAATCACCCTGCTTCGGGTAGCATCGCCATAAGTAGGCATATTACTTAAAATAACTAATATAAAGATCCTTATTTTTGTGATAATATTTCTGTACCATTTTGTTCCAGTGCCTCATGTGCCCACATGTAGCACTGCTTCATGACCTAATTAGTACAGTCAAAATATGAGAAACGTCTTTCCGCAAAGACACGCTGTCAATTACAATGGAGCAGAACTGCAGACACGTCGATGCAGATATCTTCCAGCGAAATGCAGGAGTCTCTACTCATGTATATATACTTGAACACTTTCAAGAAAATAACACATGATGAGTTACTTAATTTGAACCCGGGACACATTCTAGATGTGAAACGTGCTTTAATGGGCTTTCATGTACGTAAACCGGAATAGTCCTGAATAAACATAAATATTTTGTATAACAGCGCAAAGTTCAGTTAGAAACATTTGTTGTTAAATGAACTGAAATATGTCAATCGTAAGTTAAATTGTAAAGTTTTATGTAAGTTATTTATGTTATGTATTAACGACTACAGGAATATGTTAACATTTTGCTCGGCTTTCGATTTTTATGACAAGTTTGCTTAAAAAATTTTAATACATTAAATAAATTACGTGAAATAAACCAATGGTTGTTTAATTATCGGTAGAGCCACAAATTTTTGATCAAAAGAATTTTACACCAACATTTTAAAATGTCTTATGTGTGCACTTGCAACTCTGCTTGATGGTAAGGTATTGGAATTTTTAAACTCTTACTTGTCTCAGGATTCTATTGGCAAATTACAGATGTTTGGTGTCATAGTAACCTTA
Source organism: Medauroidea extradentata (assembly GCA_003012365.1). Taxonomy (NCBI): domain Eukaryota; kingdom Metazoa; phylum Arthropoda; class Insecta; order Phasmatodea; family Phasmatidae; genus Medauroidea; species Medauroidea extradentata. Next base: position 70,358 of record PNEQ01125910.1, on the reverse strand, counting down.
TTCTGATTGGTGCAGTCAAATGAGAAACGTGTCTGAACAAAGACACACTGCCGATAACTATGGAGCAGTACTGCCGATGTGTACGCAAGGAATTGAAATCTATTGGCGCAAAACTCTTGGCTCTAGAAATGAGAGAGTTATCCAAACTGGCGTATACATCAGTGCAATTTTATGAAGCAAAAATTACCAACATCAGCTCTTCGTAGGTGTATAGTGAAGTGTAAGCCGTAAAATATTTGCTACGTTTAAACTGGTTGCGTGTTGTGAAGTTTATTGGAGGAGTGAGTATTTCTTGAATAGTTACACGCAGAAACAGTTTTGTTTGTAAAATTGATTCTAAGAATTTGAATGGTTTACACGAACCTCGATGTAAGCAACAAAATGCAACAGTTACATTCAATCAAGTACATTTATTCTAGTAGTACTTTTGTCCTGTTTATCATTTAATTTACACATGTACAGTGGTTGCAAATGTTGTTATAAGCAATGGATAGGGACTGGAAAATTCCGCGAATTCAATGACCTGTAGGCTTGAATCCATTATACTATGCATACTCAAGCTCCGACTATTATTCATATAGCTGCTACTCGATGGAACAGCAGACAATGAACGAATAGACGGGGCTTGAGTATGTATAGTATAATGGATTCTAGTCTGTCACTGAATTCGCGAAGTTTTCCAGTCCCTAGCAATGAAGATATATCCCACGCATGCAGAGGGACAGATACAAAGGTTTCCAACCTTTCACTCGTTTTTAGCAAAAATGTTGGTTACAACGTTGTTCTCGTGAGTAATTCATTCATGCATTAGGAATCAACTTTGTGAAACTTAGGCTGTAAGCCTCCTAAGAGGAGCCCTCTAGTAGTTACAATATTACGGTGTTTACAGTCCGTGATACGAGAATTTACGTTACGTGTCAAAGGAATTTAGCTTGAAAGTTTTGGCAGCACTGCGAGTGTCGGTCATTCCAAACACGGTCGATCCGGCTACAGGATGCATTCCAGGCACACGCGGCCGGCTACCGGGGCGGGCCGAGTGAGGAGCGGTTTTCTCCTTGTCTCCGCCAACAACTCTGCCTACTGGTGATGCCCTACATAGTCCCACTGACCAGTAATGAGTGGATTTTAAATAGCTTCTGTTGCTAGGGACCGAGACAATTCCTGAGATCATTTGACTAAAACTACAGTTTCCAAAGATCTGCAAAGCACTCGTTTTCCTTTGGGCACTAGCTAGAATTCAAATAACTGTAAGTTCCTTACGATTTCACAATTGGTTCTTAACGTATTGAACACCTCTTGGACTGCGCAGAGTCAACGATAACGAAGCAACGAAATGTTGGCGCAGTCGTGTGGCATCACCGTGTATGCACAGAATATGTATGAATACAGAAATGAAATAGCCGGTAGTGTGGCAAACCCAGTCACACGCGCAGCCGAAATGGCTTCGCTGGCCAGCAACATGGCGGAAACACCTACCGCCAATCAGCGTAAGGCGGCTGCCTGGCTAGCTGGCAGCCAGGCCAATAGGAAACCCGCTGTAACATGCAGGCGCCACACAGACGCAAATGAGCCGCTACCTCAGTCCACGTCTGTACTAGTATTTAGTCTGTATTGTCAATACGCAGGTAATAAGCATCTACTGTCTACTTGAGTACATATATATATATATTCTTGGATGCTAGCCTGCAGGTCAGTGAACTCGCGAATTTTTCCCGTCTCTTACAGAAGATTGCAGCTATGCAGACACACGACTAAGAACTTTGAGCCAATGACAAACCTGCAAGTAAGCGAAGTCTGACACCGTCTCAACTGATACTGGCTGCTCACTGGGGCATCAGCCAATGAACAATCCTGTGATCCTTGCAGCTGCATAGTGCAGTGAACTCGCAATTTTCTCCTTCTCTACCCATTATGCTTCAAATCTGCCATAACATCGAAACGTGGTAGCCTTTCCAAGGGAAACTATGTTACATCGGACTATAAACCACTGTGCATCACAAAACACTTATCTCCCCGTGTTACATTCAGATCCTTGGGCACATTTTCAGAGGAACGAAGGCGATAATTTGAAAAACACAATTTGGAAAGGCAAATCCCAAGGAAATAGACCCCGAGGAAGACCAGCAAATAGAAGGCTATATCAAGCAAAGAATACTACCAGTCTAGACAGCTGAAGACAGCTCTGGATGGAGATGTCTTGTCAGGAATAGAAATTCCTAATGATTTAATAAAATAAAGACATGAGATCACGCCGCTCAGAAATAAGGTAAACGACAAACGCTGATGATTCTTCATGATCGCGTGGCAATAACAGGCCTGCTGTACTCGCTGGACTTCAACCTACACCTACCCTCCTATAGGTTGTTCGGGATAAAGTGAGCACTACAAAAGTTAACCTTTGAAAAATATCTCTAGCCGTTAACGCATTTAATTCAACATTAACTAGTTACCTTACTGCTTATATGGTTGGCAGCGAAATCACGCAATATATTTCCGTGTATTTTGCTATTTAAATACAACCATGCTGAAACAATAGCAACCAAAATCGACAAAATTGTATTTTATATAAGTAATACTCTTTTTTAATCAAAGTACATAGGTTCCTGTCGACTGCACAATTTGTCTTACACGCGCAAACATCAAGTGACGTGCCCAGAGAGGTTAGACATGTTCCACAGTTAGCCGTTACGCGCGGAAATATACGAATTGATTGAAAATAGAACTTTAGCAGGCTTTCTTATGGGCTTACTTTATTCCGAACCGTTTGTAATAGTTTTTCAAGACAACTCGAGTTGTCTGTAGCAGCTGCCTAACACAGGTTCTCTTGGAATAGATACAAGCTTCACCACTTATCTGTCCAACACTATGTTTATGTCGACTTGTGCACTAACCGAGCGAGGTGGTGCAACGGTGACATGTTTGAATTACATTGGGTAGGAACCGGGTTTAAGTCCCGGCTCCGTTTATGCTGATTTTGGTTTTCCGTGGTCTTCTGAATTCGCTGCAGGCTGATGCTGAGATGGTTCCTTAACAGAAACCATGACCGCGATAGTGTTAATGTTTAGGTTTAAACGAGTTATTGGACTCAGGTAAGTTTAAGTCGCGTTTCGGTTTGCACACCTCAAGCTTAAATTTTGTTCGACACAACCTCCCTCGTGAGTTCTTTAAACGCCTGAAGTATAAAGGATGCTGTAGAATTACATGTCAATATTTTGTAGGAATAATCATCACATTTGAAGGAACAATAATATTGTATGAATACATGATGTTAAATGTCGCATTTCTACACTAGTTCACAGTATATAATGTAGTCTACAGAGCATAGCGTGCGGCAGGATCGTGATACTGTGGAATACCATCGCAGCTATTATTGGCAGCTACATACCGAGTAGTATTTAATTGAACGGTAGGTATTGTTTGATGTAGCATCCCACACTAAAATAATCCATCTCGAGCGACATGCACTGTTAGTTGTTAGACTTCTAGAATGGTGCGTTTTCGAGCTTTTGTTCATGTATTATTTCTTGTTCTTCTAGATGCGAGCATTGTTCAGCCAAAATATTGACATGACATTTTGCAGCAGCCTGTAATGAAGGTTGCAGGAGATGTTGGGCGCCTATAGTCAATTCCCACGTGCACAGTGCTGAAAGAGGGCCGAACTTTCAGCGGAGTGTTCGCGGTGCCAAGACGGGCCGCCGGAAAGTAGTTTTCACTCCTCCAGGGGCCGATGGCGAGGATAGGACCTCGTCCAGCACTCCGGACATTCTTTAAACACCTCCGGGTCCCAGCCCAGACATCAAGTGGCCAGGCTCTTCTCCAAGGTCGTCGTCAGCTGGCACTTATCAATTAGGCCGAGATCACGTTTGTCGCAGAACACTTAAACACGTTCAGATACATACAGCGGTTACACGAGTTGCGAACAACTTCCGATCTCAGTATTTTCTCGTTGTAAGTAAACTACAGGCAGTTCTCTAGTATCATACGTAATGTGTCCTTGGAAAAATTTATGGGTTTCGAATGCATGACAGGTTAATTATTTACCTATATATTATTAAAGGGGCTCTGTTCAAAGGAACAAAAATAGACCTTCAGTAATTACCCATTGCAATGAAAATTGTTGTTTTATGTTACTGAGTCACATGTAGGGATATTTATTTCATAACTGCATATTATATAATGTGTCTACAATAACTAGTAATTTGTAAACTGCTATGGAGCGTTACAACAGAGGTACATATTCAGAAAATCGTGTACAATTAAAAGTGTTGACTTGCTGGAAAACTGAGCTAGGATTTTATTATTTTTCCTTTTAGTGTATGTAAGTCGGAATTCGTTGTATGTAAGATGAATCATGGGTACTAAGAGACTTAGGCATGAAAGTCTGAAGCATATACAAGTCGAATTAATGGAAATAGGGGACTGCCCGTAGTTTCATAATTAGTTTCGAATGACATATCTTCTTTGCTGCTCTCCAACACTCTAAAGCTAAATTAGTGAATATTAACTAATATACTAGCGGTTTTCACAGATTACGGGCAGAGAAGGTTAAAGTAATAGAAGCAGTGAAAATTCACTGGCAAATAAGTGAATATTTACTTATTCACTTTTAGAATGTTGGCACTCTAAATTTAAATTAGTGACTATTAACTTATTTGCCAGTAATTTCCACTTTTTCAATTCATAGAAACCGTTACATCACGAATAGTGAAAAATAGTGAAATAATAACGGATATTATCTCATTCCAATTTAGAGTGTGTTGTCCACTTCGAACAACGAACTGTGTAAGAAATATCGTTATTTTTTTCGTGCGAAATTTTGGACTCTTTAAATAAAACTAACTTTTGGGTTTAAAGTCTTTATATTTGTTGTAGTCGCACAGAATCATTGCAGCAAGATGCAAAATAATGGTTAAAAAGTCGCGAATGTTGACTGTTGAGGTGATGATAATTAAATATGGTACGTTTCAAGCTCGAAGTTTGTTGAAGCTAGGAACTTAATTGGTTTCATTCTAATTAGGAGTGTAACCTTGCAAACATGTTTAGTTTTAAACGCGATCAAAAATGTCTGCTGAATTCATTCAAATAAACTTGTTTAAGACCGCGCGTGACCGTTACGTTAGTTTACCTGAACACGTTCAAACTAAGCATGCGGTCACACGGCGACCGAGCGCGGTCAGATAACGATAATTTCGTACTTATCCAAACAGGTTTAATGCCTTCATCAGTACGACGTCAATTCATTCTCGACCTTTACTGTAATTGTCTCGTTGATTTCAACAACAGTTCCCTGCAGCAAGATGACAGAGATCGGGAAGTGATAAACGGACATAATATAAATAAACGAAAGTGCATCTTGATTACGATGTTAATTGTGATAATATTATACTTACTTAATTAAGTACAGTTATGCAAGCTGAATTTCATTACGATAACTACGTAAAACGTGAACAATATTACACAGTTATGATAGTTGTTTATTAACATTATCCCAAGACCTCGTAACTGGGATTGGAAAAGCTATTTCTTAACCGAAGATTGTCACAGTTTCCCTGCACCATCGGACAAACTATCGACAAAAAATACTAGGTAACATTGAAACAAACACGAAATAAAATAATGAACCTACGTCATTAACAAAGGGTTTTATTTAGAACGCTGAAATGTTAAATGTAACAAAGGAAATTATAAAATCAAGTGTCACTTCTCAAACGTCTCTCATCGTCATCCATAAGGCATGTTCTGACGTTGGTATAATTTGGAGGGGGGGGGTAGAAATTGTAGAATACTTCGGATATCTTCGGCGAAAATAAGTTTGTCTTTGTTCAACAGGGGAGTTAGGATTTTCTTACATTTTGCTTCCTGGTCCCAGCCTTCTGTCACCGCTCCATTGACACATCACACCATCCTCACGAGGAAACTGTTCGTCATTTTATTTAAGAATATATCTGCTATCTGCTGAAGAATTGCTCACAGCTCGGCAGCCGTGAAAGGCGGCAACCTTAATTTCTCCAGTGGCTAGAGAGAATTAAAAATCGCGGAAATTTTCAGTGCCAAAGGGGTTTCTAAAGCGCTATAGAACGTTGCGTCTTATATGATTGCCCAATGATGATTACAGATGAATAAGAAATCGACAATGGTGGCGTATACAATACTTACTGGCCCGGTTAAATGGGACAACGCGAATAACGCAATAACAAAACCGGGCACGTGAATACATTGCAGTGGAACATAGAGGAAAGTCAACTTTCCTCGCGATGTATCACTATTTCTACCAATTGTGTAGACCTATGCCATATTTATAGATGATGGATTATGGCGGGAATACTTGACTATATGTTCGGTTTCAACATACGTTCAGCTTATGAAAAGATTACTGGCTTTCGCTTGTTCGTAAAGCTGTTGTCCTATTTGACTAAGCCAGTAAGAATCCTGCTATTGTAATACGTGAAACCTATTATTGGTCAGCAGACAGCTACGTTGTGTTACACGTATAATCACTAAATCATACACGTCACATAAAACTACAGTGTTTTCGAGGATGTGACGATACAAAATTTTTTCACGATATACCATCATCTGTAGTAATATTTTATTACAGCTTATATGCATACAGAAAGTAGCTTGATACGCTCAAAGAGGTTTGTATAGCAGTGTCTAGGCCTGTTATACAGTATAAAGTACATGATGTGTGACGGGTGGATGTGAAACCCACGTAAACAAAGCGGCATGTGGGCGGACTGCTCCTGGGCACATAGTCCGCCCGCACGACTTTCCCCGCCCGCCGTTGTGGCATTGCAGACCGGAAACTTAGCAGGGCGGGAAGCGGAAACTCCGACCTCGTGGCATCTCGCGCCTCCGCAGAAAGACTGCGACAGTTTCCAGAAGTTCTGGGAACCCGTTTGGAAAGCGGTCACGCAACAAACTCGTCCGGGACAGGTTACGTGTTAACTGGGTAAGAGTTTTGTAATACTCTTTAAGATGGACGTCTGGGAGAACGTATTTTGCGTGTTCGAGGCCTAGAAGTGTGGAAGCGATAAGGACGAGACAACACAAGCATCACGCCTCACCCTAGCTTCTATGAGCAAGTCACTGAACTAGCGTGCAGTCTTCCAGCAGACAACTCGACTCTATGACACATTCAGTGGCGACCATATCATCTTATGGCGTAATCTTTGATACGAATGTGTGATGTACACTCCTCAAATTTCCAGAACAATTTGAACCAAGATCAACATGGCTGAAAATAATCGCAAAAACACACATTTATTTTAATTTCCCGCCGCGGGAAAACAAGTTCTACGCACAACCTGAAATTGATACGCATGCATGTAAAGTCCTTTGAATGCTATTCCTAAACAGACATCCCTCACGTACGTCGAAAAATTTTCGAATAATTATGTGTCGGCGGAAGCCCTGAACCCTCTCGGCGGTTTGGGTGGTAAATAGTATTCCTCAAAGGGACGACTGGCTACAATTCAGCGTCTTGTCAGACTGCAACTGTGCGTTGTATTTCTTACTAGGCTGAATTACCTACTTTTTTATTATTCGTTAAAATAAACTCGAATAGTCTAAAAAAAAAACATACAAACATGGACAAGTAGAATGTCGTCTTCTTATAAAGCTTTAATTTTGTATCGTGTTAATTTTGCTTGGTGACAGCTGATTAAATTTTAAGATGAATATGTGTTTTAAATTTGTCAGTCAAGTGCATATTTTCGAAGTAATGATACCCTGAAAATCCACTACAGAATTTCATTGAGTTAAGTAAAATAAAATAAAAAAAAAATTCTTGAGCTTTTGTAATTTTGTCGCTATCCAGGGTCGTTATACTTAAAAGTATCAAATGGTATGCTATAAAAATAATTAAATATTACAGTCGATTTTCAGGGTAGAATTACTCCCACTATAATTCACTTTACAAACAAATTGAAAATATATTTTCTACTTACATTTTCGTATCACCAAGGAAAATTGACACACTCTGTCCTGACACAACCTGAGTACAACTGCTTGCTACTTTATGTACGATACGTTATTTTGTTAACGTCATGTACAAAATAGTTCGCATGTATGCACGCAGGTTTAACACCGCTAGTCATAGCAAACTAGCGGTGTGGATTTCAAATAATGGTTCCAAGCGGCTCTGACAACCTGTCATGTACCAGGATACTTATCACCAGATAACTGGAGACATTGTAAGTCAACGAATACACTTGTCTCCAAAATAGTCTACATATCTATGTAGCATGTTGTGCCTTTATAATTGGATAGTTATTTTTTACCAGGTTAAACTGTGTGAGAATGAGTTAGAGATTTTGGTCATCGCTTAACATCGAGGTCTTTAGCGCTGGGGAGGGGTGACATGAGGTGAGTATGGAGCAGGGCCGGAATGAAGGAGCAGGGGAAATGGGAGATCCCCGAGAAAACGCGCCGACCAGCGGCATCGTCCGGAACGATTTCCACATGCGAAAATCCGGGGACCGACCCCACCGGGAATCGAACCCAGCCCCTAAAATTAAATTGTGCACAAACGAATAGCAACCCCTTGGTATCGGCGCCTCTAAAGTTTCGTTGGCCCAAGAACACGTGATTAATACTAAAAAATTGAAAGAACGTTTGAAAAATTAAATGCAACCTTTAAACCTAACACGAACAGTTATCAGTTTTTGTCATAAGTTACTAGGGACCCTGAATTTTGGTGGTAAAATTTTTGCATCAACGTGTTTCAGGGTCTTATGAGCACATTTGTAACTCTGCTAAATGACCAGTGATTGGTTGTTTTTAACTCTCAGCGTCCCGGTGTTCTGCCCGCTAATCACAGACATGTGGTGTCGTAGTAAACTTGTTCTGATTGGCACAGTCATTTAGTGCCGCCTCTACACAGAGATACGCTGCCAATAACCACGAAGCATAGCTACAGAAGTGCGTGTAAGGCAATGAAATAAGCTGGCGCAAATATATTTTCTCCAAAATCCAGAGTCGTATAAACCACTCGCTCCTATGTTTGGACAACGAATATTTCACGCTATTTAACTATCTACACATAAGACGTTAGAAGGGTACACATGGAGCAGGTTGCCGGGAGTGTAACCAAGCAAACGCTTAACGTGGATCTGAACAATATGGCTGACTAATTAAAAATTGAGGAAATTAGGAGATGTGTAAACAGGTCTAAAATATAGAGTTTTGAACCTAACACATCAGTGAAAGAGTATAATACATTCATTTTCTTTAAAAAAATACCAGTCTGATGCGTAATTTTAAGGTTAAAGCAGTATGGCGGCTGGCTAATTTGCTAACTACCTCTCCCACCTCTTGGCTTCACTCCCCTCGTCTACATTCCTACATTATGCTTCCCACTTGGTATGCACAGACCAATAAACGTTCATTATCGACATTCTAGAATTCACACTGGCCTCTGACAAAAGGTAACATGCTATGTCTCTACTAATAACGTCAAGAATCCGAACAGAATTCAAATTTTAAGAGAAAATCCACATGAAGCATGTTATAAACGTTGTTTCCTCTAGTTTCTAACAGCGTCAACTGAAGCAGGTCTTGTGTGGGTAGCTGGACTTGAGTAGGCCTAACTGAACACCTGTGTGGTAGCGGCAAAGTAGCCAGTCACAGCGGGGGTCGCAGCCTGCCCAGCATGTGAGCAGCCAATCAGTATGCGAGCTGTTCGCAGCTCCTTCGTTCGCACGTGGTCCGATCACGCCGCGCCGATACGGCACACATCTTAACTGCCAATCAGAGTGCGCCAGTTTCCCGCCGAACTTCGGACGAAAAAGTAAGTACTTTGACCGAGCTGAATTTACCCCAAGTTTCACAGTGGCTGCGACCGTTATCTAAATCAATTACATTTATTAGTCAAATATAGCATTATTTTTACCTGTTCTTAATTAAACGTGGTGAACAGAAGTGTAACTGTGAAGTGACGTCCTTCATCTGATTGTACCAGTCTCAGCTAGGTTACTGAAACACCACACGGCTGTGATTTACAGGTAGAACCCTAAGACACGTAAGATTTAAAACATCCAACGAAGCAGAACTGCAGATGTGAATGTAAGGCACTGAAAAAAAAAAAGGGGAGGGGGAATGCTTTCATGTCCCATTTGACTGGGCCAATGATAACTCTGGCGCAACGCTATTAAACGTTTGTGATTCGTCTGAAACGGTCTCGTGCAATATAATCGTCGTCCAATAAACAATTGAAAGTTGCACGTTAGCTGAAAGAAAAAACCAATCAAGTGTTAAAAGTGGTCAAATCTTCATGAATAACTAGCGACCAAGAAAAATTTGTATTGTCTTTTTTTGCACCATAAGCTTAGTTTCAAACAGTTCTGCGATCGGATCCCGTCCGTAATTAGTCCTTGACTTGAAACTGGACCAATAATAAAGAAGCAAGTGAATGTAGGCCCAATCATGTGGAATCACTGAGCAGCTAATGAGCAACTGTTGTCTGCTTGAGTACACATATATTCTTGGAAACTAGCCTGTAAGTGAAGACCGGGAATATTCGCCTGTTCACTGGCGTGTATGCTAGCCTTCAAGAATGTGTGTGTATTCAAGCAAAGAACACCTGCTCATTGGCTGCTCACCGACATAGCACAGTGCATTTAGTTGCCTCCATATTATTGCTTCATTGTCCTCCAGGAAGTGTTAATTAAGCCAAGACTAAATTGTGGAATGGACACTAATTTACAGATGTTTGAAATGTAACTTGCGGCCAAAAGAAAATGAGAATTATTTTTCAGGCCCCTTTCTATAAGTCAGGGAACCTAGGAATTTTTTCGGTCTTATGGTATGCATAAATAATGTTTTCACTACGTAATTTCACTTTGAGTGATAAAAAAACCACTAACAACTGCAAAATGTCTCCACCAAGCACGGTCGGTGTTTGTGAGGTTAAGAAATATACGCCTTCGACGAGTAACCCAGTGCAGGCCGATGGGTTACCATATAGGGTTGATTATTATCAGATCTGTACACTCCTGGTGAACGCGCCGTAGACCAATAGCCACGAAAAATCTAGCACTATATAAGAGATCTACCCTGTAACTAGGCAACACGCTGAAGAGTTTAAGGACACTCACGAATATTCTAAGAGCAGCCATCTCACAGCTGGTCGGCGTGTCCTCTTGAAGCAGTCGGAAGACCTTGTCTAGGTGGACGTCGGCGATGTGGACGAGCGAGTGCTGGTGCGTCGACGACGGCAGGGGTCTATTTAAACTGTCCGCCGTCGAGTGTCCTACGTCGTCTGACTCTTACCCCCACCTCTCCTTCCACGACCCTTCCAGTTCTCGCGATCACACACTGCCGCACATCCCCTCCATACACCGCCACAGACAACGTTTCACTCTCATCGGGAAGTAAAGATTTGACTTGCCGGGAAGGGTTCGGCTGCTGGCACACGCTCCGGCACGTGTGATCAAACATTACTTCCGCACGTGGCCATTTTTATCGAGCGATCACGTGGCTTCCGCTTTGCTGAGAGTACCTGCGTATCTCAACGAGGCCCTCAAGTTTCTGACTGTCGACGAGACACAAAGCCCATATACTTTGCCCTACAAGTTGCCAAGTTTAGTGTCTTCCGCTGCATAAATTTGGCGAAGTTTGATTTGCACCCACGATAATGTTAGGACAGGTACCGACCCTGAATTTCAGCACAAACTTGTTTCATTATCTTTAGGGTAACTAACATTTCGCGAAAAGAATTTTTCCCCAGTTTGTTTCAGTGACTTAAGTGCACATCTGCAGTATATGCTTAGTGACCAGTGATTGAGTTTTTTTTTTTAACTTCCACGTGTCTTGGGTGAGTGAGAGTTTTTGGTCAGCGCTTAACATCGAGGTCTTCAGAGCTTGTGAGAGATGACATGAGGCGAGTATGGAGCGGCGCCGGAATGAAAGAGCGGAGGAAACGGGAGATCTCCGAGAAAACCCGCCGATCAACGGCATCGTAAGGTGCGAAAATCTGGGGACTGACACCGCCGGGATTGGAACCTGGATCGCCTTGGTGGGAGGCGAGAGGTCTGACCCCTCGGCCACTGCGGCCCCTAGGTGTCTTGGGGCTCTACCCACAAATCACCGACGTGTGGTGCAGTAACCTTATTCTGACTGGACAGTCAAATGAGGGACTGTCGCTTAGCAAACACACTCAGCCAATTGCCATGTAGCGGAACTACAAGTGACCACGTAAGGCACTGAAACAAAACGGGGCAACATTTTTTTCGCGAAATCTTCATGGTTTTAATTATCTAACGTGCACATGTGACATATGCTTTGTGGTTATTAGTCGTGTGTCTTTATGTTGAATCGCTTGCCATTTGACTGTGCCAATCAGGATAAGGTTACTGCGATCCCACGCCACAGATTTGATGGTAGAACCTCAAGACGCCGGGAGTTAAAAACACCAAATGCTGATCGCGAAAAAAAGTACGGCGCTTAAACACGATGTTTGAAATATCTTTTCGCGAAAATCCGAACTCCCTAAATGTATGTGGTTCTCGATAAGAGATCACATTTGAAGCTTATGTAACATTTCTCCTTTTATTAAATTTGTATTTTTTGCTATTTTTAAATACAAAAATATCACCCTAAGTAATACAATGTGTATATTTTACTCCAATCAGAAGTTTGTGCTCATTACAGCGTATTTTTACTATAGACAAGCATGTACACCAAACTTCGTAGAAAGATTTTGTGACTGTTTGAATGTGGAAGCACTTCCGCTGACATCCACTTCAAAGACTGGATGGTTACACACCTCTTTCGAGTCTTGGAGATCTGCTTGTAAATTACAGACTTTTGCGCCGCAGTAACTAATTTCTGATTAGCCCAGTCAAACGACAAACTTCTCCATACAAATACACGAGGAATATAGGCAGAGTAGAGGGACCTAAATACATGCAAGTTAGTAAACAATAGCTTGCGAAGAAATATTTTCGTGAGATTTGGAGGTTTCTCTGGAAAAGAAAATTTTTAAGAAGTAATTTAGAATATATACAAAATATTTAAACTGACGTTCCCAAAACTATTGAATAATTTCATATATTTCTGCACAATACAAGAGGTCTAATATTCCTTTTATAGGCTAATATGGAAACAAACCTCACCAAATAACATAAAAATATCGAAGCTCGGAAACCTGCCTCTGAAAAACACTGTTGTTAGTGTTTTGCCGGAAGAAATATATAGATATATGTGTGTGTGTTGTGTTTCTGTAAGTTGGTTTACGTTGTTACTGCACTATTGCACTCTGCACACCAAGGGACAGAAACAATTTTGTACGTCATAATATAGTTCGGCTTTGTAAGTGAGCGATCTACAACTAAACTTTTAAAGGTTGTGTAGACCCATGTCAACACCTATAAAAATATTATTATTTGTAAGTTATAGCACAAACCATTTTATACCAGGTTTTTTTACAACTGCACTAATACTTTGGATCCTAGCACAAATTATATGTTTTATTTCTCGAATTTCTAGTACAGCATGACCTTTAATATATTAGCAGCCTCTAAAAATTCTTCACTGACGTTCGACGTTTCGGCATTCGTTGTTATAATTACTATCTAAAATAATTCCTTAAAAAACTCCATTTGACATATGTAAACATTAATTTTAAAAATGGAAAACTCAAAACATAAATAAAGGCTACATACACGAACCATTGATTTTCTTGAAAATATGTATTGCACCACTTTGTTTTATTGCCTTTATGTACACTTCTGCAGCTGTGCTTCATGGTTATTGGCAGCGTGACATTGTGTAGAGGCGTCACTTATTTCGCTGTGTCAGTCAGAAGAGAGTGACTGTGACACCACACGTTTGTAATTACCATGTAAAATCCCAAAAGGCTGAGAGTTAAAAACATCCCCTTGTTGACCACAATGCAGTACTGCAGGCGTGCACGTAAGACAATGTAACAAGTTGGTACTAGCTATAAAGATTTGTTGAAATCTGTATGGACTCGATAATCATCACAGACAGAAAAACAGTCACGTGATATGGTTGGGAAGAAAACTAGTTGAGCCGTAAAGAGTTTGTATGGATGTAATTTTGTAACTGTGATTTCGACGCAAGGAATTACGTTAATGGAATACACATTTTGGCGGAATATTTTCTCGAAAAATGCCAACAATGGTTTTAGCCGATTGTTCGGTTTTCTCCCTATGTTGACTTTCTCTTACCTGGTGAGGCGGCAGTTTGGTAACACGCTGGACTCTCGCTCCGAGTGATCCGTGTTTAATTCCCGTCTTCCACCATCCTGATTTCAGTTCTTTGTGGCCTTCCTGAATCACTCCAGGTGAGTGCTGGGTGATTCCTTAACAAAGGCCGTGGCCGACTCCTCTCCCAGCTTCTGTCGTTTTGTTAAGTGGTGTGTCACAGTGTCTAATGACCTCGCTGTCAACGAGAAGTAAAGCCCAGTTACCTTACTTTGTGCCTTACTAGTTTGAGAGAATACTTACCCGTGCAACCTAACGATTTAACAAACAACTCTCAGTTGTGTATAACCGTTGCCTAGCAACGCATACCTTAACCCCTCACGCTACGACTCCGTAACTGCTGATACTGAACAAACGTTTGTGCCTATAAATCGAGTCAAATAAACTCAGTAAAAATAGAAGTGGTACACGTAACAGTGTTTTCGAGAATAATTCTGCAACATAGATTTTCGCGATTTTCTGCTCTCTCCATGCATAACATTTATCATAACTGTGTGTCATAAGGGCTTTAACAGTGTTCAAGTGCGATAAAATCATAATTTGATATTTATATGAAGTAGTGTTAGTTTTGTAGACGATACTTCTGAGTGCAGTTCCCTCTTACAAGACAATGGTGCGTAAAATTCATAATTAGCATGTTCTACTGCCATGCAAATAGTGGAAACCAGTTGACTTATGTAAGTGAAATAATTCACAGTAAAATAACGTGCCATAGGCTGCGTAATAAAATAGTAAAAAAAATCCCACAAACTAATAATATATATTTTTTTATTTTTAATTTTGTAAATGTTTTCTGTTCTTCTGTGATTTAAAAAATCAAAATATGGTATTGTGGGTTTTTTAATGTTTTATTGCATAGCTCATGGGATGCAAATTCACAGTAAATTGTTTCATTTAAGCAGATTGTTCGGTTTTCACTATTTGCATGGCAGTAGTGTAACAAGCAAATTCTGACTTTGACGCACCGTTATGAGAAAACTACGAGAGCTAAAATTGTTTTGTAAGAGGAAACTACACTCACAAGTATCGTCTACAAAACTACCGATATTTGATAACAATATAAAATTATGGTTTTATCGCTTTATCGCACTTGAACACCCTTAAGTGGTGAAGAACTATTTTATATGTGTTTAGTATATTTTATGTTACTTGTGATATTTCATCAAGCTCTCGTGTGAGGAATGTGTAGGCTGCAAAATAAGCAATATAAATGTAAAATTTTTACTTCTGTAATTATGATAATCTAATTTTTTTTTATTTCGTAGTACAAATTTAAAAATTTCGCTCAGTTATCATATCACGGCGCATCTTCCGATGAATATTTATGGCACCAGTACACGACAATGCTGTTTCGTGGATATTCAATATGGGTTTGCATGTAGTTATATTTTGTATTTGACTATCAAATACGAAGCAAAAATAGCAAAAAAATATAAACCTGATTATAGGCAAACTAACTTTCCGATAACAAAGAACTCGTTCCCCAAAATGTGACTGAGAGATTTAGGCCAGGACTCAAAACCTAGAGGATGGATGACACGATGTGAGTATGGGGCAGCGGCGGAATGAGTGGAAAGGGAAGCAGGATATCCCCCAGAAAACCTGCCGACAAGTGGTATCGTCCAGCACTATTCCCTCATGCGAGGGGACTGACCCCGCTGCGAATTGAACTCGGGTCGCTTTGGTGGGAGTCGAATGGTCTGACCATTCTGCTACCGCGGCTCCACTAAAAATGTCGTCCGAAAAAAACTGCTATTATTTAATTAGAAATATCATAACCCCAATATTTTCCTATACTAGGCCCTATCGTGGGCGTAACTAGAGTTAATAGCTATGAAACTTTGATATATAATAGCTAGAGACATGCAAAAGTCGTGTTATTTTTTGACAGCTGACTAGACTCCAAGTGACTATAGGCTCGTTCGACGTCTCCCGCTGGTCGATATTGTCGTGACTTGCCGTGAAGAATACTTACACGGTAGAGAGGCCAATCTCTGTAAAGACGTAACACACGTAAATGACAACACATAAAAGTCCGTGGCCAATTGAATCGCTGGTTATGCTCTGTTATGTATAGGAAGGTGAAGTTCAGTCTGCGACCAAATGAAAACGCGAAATTTACATGTCTCCAATAATAGCATAATATAGATTTATAGTCAACGAGTAGACTATGCCTAAGGAACTGCAAATTGCCGTTACTTTTTTTCTACAGACAAGATTGCAAACTGTCGCACGCTCGACGTCTTTCATTGGACTACAGTGTCGTAGCAAGGAACACGTTGAGCCGATACATAATAGTTCTACGGCAGAGTGACCAATCACTAAGAACCAATGTTTTGTGTGAAAATATATCTGCACCAGTTTACTTCAGTGCCTCGTGCGCACATCTGCGGCTCCGCTTCGTGGTCAGTGATTGGCTAATTCAACTCTCACGTGTCTTGAGGTTTTACTGCATATCACAGACGCATGTTATTCACAGTAACCTTATTCTGATTGGTAGGGTTAAATAAGAAACGTCTTTACACAAAGACATTTGTGGCAATAACAGAGAAGCAGATCTGCAGAGGTGTAACAAAGTCATTGAAACAACTTGGTTTTCGCGAAAATTATGGGTCCCTATTAACCACATGTAAAGCAGTCAGATACGTAAATGACATCATTAGAGATACAGTTTATCGCGGGAAAATTGGACTATTTCCTGGATTTCGACGCACGTTCAGCTTATTAAAAGCTCACTGGAGTTTTTCCTGTACGTGGACGTGTTATCCTATTTGACTGAGCCAATAGGAATACCACTATTGAAGTAATTGATGCCTGTTGTTGACCTGCAGACAGGTGAGTGTCAGAATGTGTACCGCCCAATCATTCATGTATAGGGCCCGGAAGTTTTCGCGAAAAGTTTTTTGCAGCACTTTGTTTCAGTGCCTTACGTGCGCACCTGCATCTCTGCTATGTGGTCAGTGATTGGATGCCTTAACATACAACGTCTGGAGGTTAAACCCGCAAATCACAGACGTGTTGTGTCACAGTTATCCATGTACTCATTGGCACAGTCAAATGAATAAGAACCTTGCACAAAAACAATCTGCCAATAATCATGAAGTTGAGCTGCAGGTGTACACGTAAGACACTAAAACAAAGTGGGGCAAAAATCTTTTCGCGAAAATTACCGGGCCCTATTCATGTAAAGCGAGAAACCACAGCGTTTTCAAGGGTATGTTGGTACAAAATATTTTCTCGATATACCATCATCTCTAGACATTATATAAAGGCTGATGTGTACAAGTATGTATATACTGATCTGTGGAGTTCAGTCAGTTACCGAATAGTAATGTTTATTTTCGATGGTGAAGATGCAAAACCTCGTATGTCACAATTGGAAAGAGCTCAGATGGGCGGATAAACTGGAGATGAAATCTTACTGGCGTGGAAGAAATTTTACTGCTCTTTAGTTTGCATCAATACAATAAAATGTGGGCTAAAAAACAATTTTTTGAACATTCTTGTTATTTCCGAGGAACAATGTGTTAAAATGTAAATACTGACAAAAATTGACATACGAGGTTTTGCATCTGCACCATCGTTTTGCGTATCTCTATAGGTGCGAAATTAGAATAAAGTAATGTCTACAATGTACAAGGAATTTATTGTTTTAATTACAAGGAGGAGCCAGAAGAAAGGTCGCTGCACTGTAACTGGGCCAGTCCACTAACCTAAAATGAGAGGGTAGGGTAACTATTAGCATTCGCGCAGCGTGCAATGAAGAACATGGTCGCTGCTCCAGTAGAGTATGTAAGCCCGCAGAAGCCGACAAGAAAAATGCCTTGTCTAAAGTACGGGAAGTTGAAATTCAGGGTTGTGCTGTGATGTCCGGGAATTCGAGTGCAGCGGTGTCAGAGGTCATCACGCCGACATTCACAACGAGGCCATCTCTCACGGAGACACGTGACACCAAAACCCCACAACAATCAGTATAAACGAAAAGCTTTATGCACCAGTTTGCTTAGATTCCTTGAGGGCACACCTGACGATCTGCTTCATGTAATTGTGAAGAGGCGTCAGTGTGAACATCAGCATAGAATAAAGTTGACTGATGCAACACCACACGACTTTGATTTGCGGGAACAACCCCAAAACACGGAGAGTTAAAATTTCCAATAATTTGGCCTTGAAGCAGACCTGCATATGTTCACGTAAGGCATAGAAACAAGTTGATGTAAAATCCTTTACACCGAAAATCAGTCTATCTACACATGAGGTAATTTGGTATGTTCTGGACATCAGAAGCACTCAAACATATTCTTGCTCACTCACACTCTGCCTCGTAGACTTTATTGGAAACTCAACGAGCATGCAATGTTACCTGAACAATTAAGACACTGAGTGTGAAGTTTACAGTTCATCGGCTCACATGCTGTATTTTTGCCTTGGTACCATCTAAATAATTCAACCTTTGGAAATGAGTTTTACCAGTTTCATCAGCTAATATTCTGCAACAGAGATGTAACCCTTTAATCGTAATATCTTGCGCCGGTATCAACTTTATGAAATTTCGGCATCAGATATTGTGTACCTGAAGTACATCACTCGGCTCGAATATTTTCCAAAAGAATTTGGTCAATCTGTACTGTATATTTTATTTTTTGTGTTCTTGAATTCGAAAAATTCTAAGGTTTTGAACTGACTTTTTAAAGTGACAATTGATATAACTGATACTTTTCCAAACTGTTGACATTAATTATTATATTTTCGCCGAATAAAAATATTTCATTCTGAAACAAAATAGAAATAATCGATAGATATCTCTTGAAACCTAACCGAAGACTTACGCAACGCTTATTTTCCGAGCAAAGTGGCAAATCCGCTTGTTGGTCGACCAGAAGCTAAGGTGTGGAATATTTTTTCTCCTCGCCAGTCAACGGGCAGCTCACGAGCAAGGAAGTGCGGGCAGTTGCGTAACTACGCCTTTCTCGCCAGACCACCGTTCTCCAGTTATAATCATCGCGAAAATCGCGAACCGCTCCAGGCCCTGTAATCACGGGTAGGGGCTGGCAAATTTTGCTGGGGCAATGACCGGCAGGGTAGGCTCCACTCTTTTAACAATACAGACCGGAAATCTTAGCAAGAATACTTTTGCATCAGCATGTTTCAAAATATTTCGTGTATACCTTCATCTCTGCTTCATGGTCAATTATTGGATGTTTTAAATGTCACTTGTCTTTGGGTTCTAGCGGCAAATCACAGACATTTGGAGGACAGCGGTGGCTGAGTGGTTAGACCACTCGGCTCCCCCCCCCCCTCTCCCAAGGCGATCCTGGTTCGATT